>JABUQX010134736.1:0-17500 GCA_015478945.1 Trachelipus rathkii | reverse complement strand
AAAACTGTCACGAAATCTTTTAATTTTATCAAAAACAAATGAAACCTTTTATAACGTGCTTAAAGCTAGAAAAAAAATACATATGCATTAATAACAACAATTATTGTTAATCTAAAATATATTGCAAGTCATGTCAACTTTAACTTAATGAACACAAATTAAGAAAAGAAAAAATAATAATATATGCAATTCACAATAAAATGAACACAGAGGTTCTATCAGACGTAGGTAATATATTAAATATTAAGAATCAGGATTCGAGACCAGGCTGGGCCATTAATATCGCAATTAGTTCTTCTCTAAATTTAAGGCATCAACAACAGGAGTTGAGGAGGAAAATACGTCATTGGTATCTGGGCAATAGAAAAACACTATAGGAGAATGATGAATGGACCTACAAGATATTTTTTCTAATACTTTTCAGACTGAAAAATTAGTTATTGAAGAGATTACTGTGGAGGTCTAATTTCGAAAGTATTGCTTCGGGGTTCTCCAATTAATTTGGTGGGATTTCGCAGTGGCAACTTTATTATATATTATCTTGGTTGTGCGATTAGATCCAGTTTGTATTTTTTGTATAGCTTCCACATCCCGGTTAGCTTCACAGCAGACTTGAGGCAGATGAAGATGTAGCTCGCTTTCCTAGACTTTTTGCATCTCTTCTGTATATATATTGTGTGGGCACAAAATCAAGACATTTCACAAAATAGTTGAAAGCGCAATTGGCCTTCAAATGATTTTCAAGTTTGACTGATGATGTAAATTTTAAAGTTTTCAAAAGGAAGATGGAATTCAATGTCATGCCTATGACCACTTATAGCACAGCACTTATTGCCGGGGAATATAAGGGCTCAAAGACTAATTGGGAAAACCAATCGTAACTACTGCTGGTGTTAAAAAGTGCTGAATATCGAAAGGGGGTTCTAAGTATTTGGTATTTATAAGGTGGAAACCTGTAAATGTTTCCTACAAGAATCTTTTTCTTTGAAGATAGCGAAAGATATTTAACAACATTTTTCTCGATAACGGCGATTATCGTTATTGTTATTTTTGAAGTCGTCAGGGACTGATATAATCGGCATATCTCCTACGGATTTCAAAGGCGGTGATATTAAAGTGGTAGCATTGACCATCTTTGATATACTGTACACATTGAGCATTATCCGTCTTGGTTCTCTATAGGTTTTTACTGCAGATAAGAAAACTGGAACTCATTTGCCAGATATTGCGGGAAGAGAGTCATTATGAGAATTGCTTGGGGGAAGTTTTCTAACGATCACAGAAGGGAGACAACGATGGCTACACATTTCGTTTCTGCCAATAACTGGCAAACATCCACCATGCTGGGGAGGGTGGGATGATTATCATCGTCTAAGTATTTTAATAGTGATTCAAGTTATTGAGGCCCGCACTCTGACCCATATTATCAACAAAGAATCTTCGCCTCGAACAAAACACCATACCACAAAGAAGTCTGAACACTATTGCTTCCCGCCATTTTAGGAAAACGATCCATAGGTGGAATTTCCAAGAGATACCGAGCAAGCCAGTGCTTTATGGGTCTTCCAGTATTTTTTTTTTTTGTAATCATAGGCTAGTCCCAGTAAGCCTAGACTGAAGCGACTTAGACTGAAGCGACTGATTAAAATGAATGAATGAATAAATTTAAATACCAACGACACCCACTCAGCCCTTTGCATTCACTTAAATTTAATCTACAGTAATAAGAAAATACTTTTAAAGCCGATTTCCGTAATTTACCAATAAATTTTTGTTTTACATTTTCTTAGAATTTAAAAAACATGTCAATGACACAGTAAATTTCTTTGGTATGGTTTCCAATTTAAAAAAAATATTATTGACTAGCAATTCAAAATTTGGCAAGAACACGTTAAAATAGCTAAATAATAATAATAAAAATAATAATAATAATAATAATAATAATAATAATAATAATAATAATAATAATAATAATAAAAATAATAATAAAGAGAACTTCAAACCTATAAGTATCACCTTAAATTATAGTCAAACTATAAAATAATATATATATATATATATATATATATATATATATATAGATAAAAATATATATATATATATATATATATATATATATATATATATATATATATATATATATATATATATATATATATATATATATATATATATATATATATATATATATATATATATATATATATATATATATATATATATATATATATATATATATATATATATATATATATATATATATATATATATATATATATATATATATATATATATATATATATATATATATATATATATATATATATATATATATATATTCGATAAAAAATATTTTTAAAAAATTAAAAAAATTAAAATAAAATAAAATAAGTCTCTAGGAGACAAAATATTCAAAACAAACCAACATTTGTTATATGTAAATATCATTAAGTAAATTAACTACCTTTAAAAAAAAAACAAAAAAAATACATTTTAACGTGCTTTATCCCCTTTTCAGAGGGTAACCCACGGGGGGAGTACAGGAAATCGAACTTTAAGGCCGGCTATCCAAAACCAGCGCCACCAACGTGTTCGCAGTCGAGTTTTAATTCTCGCCCCCGGGTAGATAAAACTCCAACTGCTACGCGGAGAATTGAATATTATATAATTAAATAACATTAAAACTATTTAAAATATGGCATATATCACAAGCAAAAAAATAAAAAATAAAAAAAAGTATATCACAAATATATCTGGAATGTTCAACATATTTAAAAAAAGAAATGGCTAATTGGCAAGACCATTAAATTTGTTCGTAGGTAATTGTTTGAGAAATTCCTCTCTTGGTTAACCAGAATAAAATCCTGAAAATAATAATAATAATAATAATAATAATAATAATAATAATAATAATAATAATAATTATAATTATTATTATTATTATTATTATATTATTATTATTATTATTATTATTATTATTATTATTATTAGTAGTAGTAGTAGTAGTATTATTAGTATTTAGTATTAATATTATTGTTTGTCATCATTGCTATAATTATCACTTTTAGTTTTATTATTATTATTATTATTATTATTATTATTATTATTATTATTATTATTATTATTATTATTATTATTATTATTATTATTATTATTATTATTATTATTACTGGGTAGGTGTACAGGGAATGTATAAAAATGTATATAATGAGTTGAAAACCGAAATCAGGAGCAGCTCCTAGACAAAACGCAATTAAAGAGAAGAGTTGAGATTTAAATCTTAGAGAACAGATTTAGTGCCCGTAGGAAAGCGAAGAGATTATCATTTCTGAAGAGAGGGGATTTAAGACAAGATGTATGAAAGGGGATCTTGTAAAAGTATTGTGAATATATGGGAGAAAACTTTCATATGAGGAGTATGGTGGTCCGGAAACCAACAAAGAGATGGTGGACTTAGAGAGTTTTGTACTCACCAGGAGGGACACTGCGGGGAGTTGTCTCTTTTCGTGTGATAATTATGTGGAAGATGTGAATAATCTACGTGTAAGCGAAAATAAGATAACCTTACAGTGTTGACACTGTCAACACAAAATCCATCAATTACCCAAATGTGGTTTGACCGATCGTAGCACCAAGTCTTTCACCCGACACGCCTGCCGGTACATGAGGAATCACTATCGTAGACAAAGGGTAAAAATCACAAGCAGGAAGATAAAATTGACATTAGTCCCATGGTAGTAATAGCTTACCAGTCATCTTGTAGTTGCAGCTTGGTTGGCTGCTCACCTGGGATATCCACGTGGGAGGGGGGATTCAGCAAATTGTCAATTCTTTCTTTCTCTTGTGAAGGAACTACATGAACTATTGAATGGTTGATCTAAGGAGTTTCTTGTCAAAGGATCTTGTAGTGAAAGAAGAGCATTTTTAGAGTCTTAGAAATCAACATATTTTTTCCTTCGTTTCAAGGTCGAAGATCCTTTTCACCGCCAGAGCAGTGTCATAAACTAGGCCATGAATATGGACGAGCAAAGAGTAAGGGTGTGGGACACAATAATGTCCAGAAGGACAGAGAAAGCTTTCACTTTCTTAAAACCGTTGATGTAAACCAGCGTTGAAACAGCATGAAAATCTCAGTGGGACGCTAGGGAAGTTTTCAAAAGAGTTGAGTATTGTTATGAAATGGTTAAGACGATAACCCAAGGCAAACCACAGGAGGCGAATATACGCGCAGAGCAATGAAATTGTCATAGATAAACTACAAAATAGGTCGGAAGAAACCGGATGAGAAACCTAAGAAAAAAAAAGTCACGATACCAGTGAATTATGAGGTACTTTTCCTTTTAGAGTTAAAGCCGGGATAGAAGAGGTTTGAAGGTAAAGAAAAAAGCACACGAGTTGCTCTCTCTCCATAAAAAAGGGGAATTAGTTCAGCTTCCACCTCCATATCTCCTGTGGCGACGAAAGAAAAGCCCCAGTCGCAATTTGTAGACCCACTGATCTCCTCTTTCTTACTTCGCAATAATTTTGCCTTAAACTTTGGACCTCACAACTTTATTAAAAGTATTGTTATTACTCTAATGATTTTAGTGACTGCATCAAAACTGTTAACTATTGGGTTTCTAAATATTAACATCAACTCTGAGTATCTATTACTGCTCTTAACATTTATTCTTCAAAAAATTTAGCTTCCTTTATTAGTAACTTAAATTACGAAAACTTCAAGAAAACTTCACGTTACAACTAACTGTATATAAATTTCATAGTAGTATTAATATTTAATTTTGGTTTTAATTTATCGTCAATGATTCATAAACTACTACTACTATTACTACTACTACTACTACTACTAGTAATAATAATAATAATAATAATAATAATAATAATAATAATAATAATAATAATAATAATAATAATAATAATAATAATAATAATAAATTAAATAATTTATACTATTTATACTAATTTATGCACTAGGAATACCTATGCATGCCTCAGACATGGTGGTGAGGAGAGTGTGACTTTCTGGGATATTCTGAATGATATATTGGGCAGAGTGAGTAGAGACTTCAGACTGATTATGTTGGGCGAGTTAAATGGTTGGATAGGTGGATCGATAAAAGGATAGTATAACAGGTATACCTTTGGGGTTAAGGAAGATAATGAGAATGGTAGGAAGATGATTAATTTCTTTGAGGAGAGAGGTATGTGTGTAAGAAATACACTCTTCGGGCACAAGCGTATTCATAAGTATACGAGAGTTGGGGTAGGTAAAGATGTTATCGAAGTGAAAGATGTTGAAGTATGTGATGGACGTTAAATCAGTGAGGGGGATGGGTAAATCAGATCATTATGTTGTTTTATGCAAGATCAAGTTAGTGCGGGCATTGATGGAGAGGAAAGACATAATGAAGGTAGTGGGAAGAAATAAGAGTTGAGAAGTTAAGTGAACAAAGTTATAAGGAAACTTATGTGCGAGTACTTGCAAATAAATCAGTTGAATGTTGTGAGCAAGATGAAATTGAACAAATCTGGATGCCAATGAAGGAAACATTTGTTAGTAGTGAAAGAGAAGTAAGTGGATGTTCTAAATTAGGAAGTAAGAATGTCAATAGATAGTGGTGGAATGAAGAGGTGATGCAAGAGGTTAAAAGTTAAAAAGAGGTGTGGATGAATGTGTTAAAAGACAATGATGAGGTCTCACAAGAAAGGTATATGGAAATATGTGGAGGAAAAAAGGAAAACTGAAAGTTGCATACATAGGAGGAAAAGAGAGTGGAATGAACAGTTTGGGAGGATGAAATGAGGACTTACAAGAGAAAAGGAAAGACTTTTGGAAGGAAGTGCGAATGGATAAGAATGAGAGTAAGGTAAATATTCATAGAATAATAAATCAGGTTCGTACTTTCGTAACTAATGAAAAGGATGTGAGAAGTGTGTGGAGGGTACATTGGAAAATCTGCATAATATTGGCAGTAATGAAGAGGTGATAGTGAATGTGTGTGGGTTTGATGGTGTAAGAAGAGATAGTTATTTTGAGGATGAGGTAATTAGTAGGAAAAAGGTGATAGTTATAGTGAGAAAGTTGAAGAATGGTAAATCCGCAGGTATAGATGGAATTACTGGTGAAATGATAAAGAATGGAGGCGAGATTATAATTGACTGGATATGGAATTTGTGTAACAAAGCGTTTACGGAATTTATAGTTCCGAAGGATTGAAGGAGAGCAGTAATAGTACCTTTATATAAAGGTAAGGGGAACTGTAGGGGAATTAGCTTATAGAGTGTTGTAGGGATGATACATGCTGGCATTTTGGTTGAAAGAGTGCGCCGAGTGACTGAGGGACTGATTGGCGAAGAACATGGTGCATTTAAAAGTGGAAGAGGATGCGTAGATCAAATTTTTACATTGAAACAAATGACTGAGAAAATGAGATAGAATAAATTGTACTTAGGTTTTATGGACTTGCAACAGGCGTATGACAGGCTTAATATGGAAGCTCAAGGGCAGGTGTTAGTGACATATGATGTTTGATGGTAGGCTTCTGAATTTAATCAAAAGTATGTACGCTGAAAGGGAAGCGTGTGTAAGAATAAATAGAGTTGAGAGTAAATGGTTTATTATTAATAATGGAGTGAGGGAGGGATGTGCTGCCTCCTTGAATATTTAATTTGTATATGGATGGGATGATAAAAGAATTAGAGGTAGGGGTTGTAGGGGAAGGTGTTAGACTGATAAAGGAGAGTGGAGGTGCCCAGCTTATTGTATGCTAATAATATGGTTTTGCGTGGTAAATCTGAAGAAAGTTTGAGAAGATTGGTACACGTGTATGGCAGGGTGTGTAAACTGTAGAGGGAGGGGTTTGAAAGTAAATGTTGATTAAAGCAAGGTGAAGGTAGTGAGTGAGGATAGTCAGCTGTGTGAAATCATGTTGGATGATGAGCTATTGAAACAAGTATCTGAGCTTAAATATTTATCTAATATGTTGGATGAAAGGGGAAAGGATGCTGCAGTGTAGCAGAAAAGTTGTGAATGATAGTTAGGTGGCTGGTGAAATTAAATCCGGGCATTGATTGAGAGGAAAGACTTAATGAAGGAAGTGGGAAGAATTAAAAGTGAGAAGTTAAGTGAAGAAAGTTATAAGGAAAATTATGTGCGAGTACTTGCAAATAAATCAGTTGAATGTTGTGAGCAAGATGAAACTGAACAAATCTGGATGCCAATGAAGGAAACATTTGTTAGTAATGCAAGAGAAGTATGCGGATGTTCTAAATTAGGAAGTAAGAATGTCAATATATAGTGGTGGAATGAAGAGGTGATGCAAGATGCGCTAGGGTTTTACGTGAGGGTATATATAGTAGTGAAACTATGGTGTTGAATAAGAGGTAAAGATCTAAAGTACAATCTGTTCAGATGGACAATCTTAGGGGTGTGTTAGGTGATTTTTTTTTCAGGTATGTATGGGGTTGGCTCCTACTCCTTCGCGTTTTTTTTTATTATATTTTGTCTAATGGGTAACGCGTTGTGATTAATTTAGTATATAAAATTTTTTATTTTTTTAGTTAAGTTATAATATAAGCAAAAATACTAATATTATAAGGTGATTAGGTGTGTTTATAAAAAGATCAGGACTTGCCCTCTCAGAACTTTTGTAAATAATTAAGGTGAAGATAATATTTTGGATTGAGTTAAATTAAGGTACATTCGGTATCTTGTAAAGTAAGTAACTGTTTTTTCCTTTTTTAAGGGGTAAGGGTGTAAATTGCAAGTGGGTTAACGAACGTCAGATCGTTCACGATTGGGCTATGCTGGCCTATTTTCAATATATTGTTTTTCATTAATTTATATCTTTATTTCTCATATTCATTATTTCTCTATTTATTTTGTTACCATAATTTGACCTGTGCAAGGAGGATAAATTTCATAGAAGCTAAACTATATAAACGTAAGTAGTAAGCTTAATTTCTTCTGGGTTAAGGTTAAAGAGTAGTTAGCAAAAACTGAGAAGAATTGGTAAAATGAGAAATGAACCTGTTAGGGAGTTGTGTAATGTGAAGAAGGTCGTAAATGAGAGAATAAACGAGAGTGTATTAAGATGGTTTAGTCATATGGAAAGGATGGATGATGGTTAAGCGAAATGTATAGAGGTGAGTGTGATGGGATTCGAGTGGCTGGGAGACGGAAGAAAAAGTGGATTGAGTCAGTAAAGGAATGTAAGTATGGCAGAGACGAGAAGAAAGGTGCGTAATAGAAATGAATGGCGGGGTTTTGAGAGGGGGGTAGGGTTATGGGTCTGGCCCAAGGGATGAAACCTGCATTGACGAGAGACCACAGTGAGGGTCCGTCGCAGTATTGTGAAGCCCTAGGCTGGATTTTTTTTTACTACAACGAGCTCTCGCTTAACTCATGTTCTTCTACTGACTTTTCTCTTTTCGGTGCATGTTGCGCACCTCACCACCAATCTGGGGAAATGAGAAAGATGATGATGATGAGAGAAAATTACTATTAATTACTTTTCCTAACATAGTTAACTATTAGAACATTGAATGATTATAATTAATATACGGTATATTTTTGTAGATAAATATGCAAAAGATAATTTTTAAAATAATGAGGTAAAGCTATTAGTAATTTTTATGCTGTTAAAACTACAAACAAAATAGGTTAATTAATAAAAAATAATGTCAAAATTTTCCTTAAACAATGATAAAAAAATACTTTGAATAAATTAATCTATACTTACGAAAACAAATTCAAAGAAGCGAAAAGAAATATTGCATTCAAAATAAATATGGAGCCTGGGAAGACGTTGATAAAAGTATTATACACATAGGTGTAAAAAGGAGTAGCAACTAGTGGAATGATACACTCCCACGAGGCAAGAACTGAAAACACTTTTCCTGCGTCAGAATCAGAAACAATTTTACTCGTCAGAGAGCGACCGACAACTAGAGGAACACCTTTAACCATGCCAATTAAACTTCCTGAAAAAAATAATATAAATATTTATTATTATTATTATTATTATTATTATTATTATTATTATTATTATTATTATTATTATTATTATTATTATTATTATTATTATTATTATTATTATTATTATTATTATTATTATTATTAAAGAGCTTAGTTTCTTTTGCTAATAGGAGAACAAAAATTCACTTACCAATATACATCATGTACCCTTTATTGGCAAACGCTTTAAAAAAGTTCAGAATAATTCCTGATATTATTCCAATAATTCCCAACACTTCATCTTGAATGTTCATTTTATAGCTCAGAATTGGAAAGAAGATAGACATGCCTATATATATATATATATATATATATATATATATATATGTTGTTATTATTATATATATATATATATATATATATATATATATATATATATATATAAATATATTTATAAAAAGATATATATATATATATATATATATATATATATATATATATATATATATATATATATATATATATATATATATATATATTACTGGCGGAAATTATTATAGATTTTTTCAAAATTTGGAATTTTTCTGCAAAAAGGTCAATTAAACCAATTTCGTTGATTGCAAATGAATTTATTTTAATAGTGGTAAGTCTTGAACATTAAATAAGCAGCTTGGCCACCCTTACCAGCCATAAGTGCTGTAACACACGTCCTGGCATGCAATTGATCAATTTTTTGCACAAATTTTTGACTTATCTCAGAGTGGAACCAAACCTTAATAAGGCGGCATAGGAGTTCCTGTTTTGTTGTAATAAGCTCGTTGTGTATTTCATCTTTTAGTATACTCCATTAACTTTCAATGGGATTCATGTCAGACTAATTTCCAGCCCACGGGAGCAGCTGAACGCCATTTTGTGTTAACCACGTTTTCACAGATTTGGATGGGAAACCATGTCCACGGTGGATAGAATTTCCAAATGAGTTGAGCCGAAGCGGGGCTTGCTATCAAGTCTAAAAAATCTTTGCATCATAATCTACTTGATTAGAAAATACATGTAACGCAAATTCCTTGACCAAGGACCTTCCTGTGGTAGGTAATGAAGCCCCCAAATTCATGGGATAGAGGTTCGTTGGCAACTAACTAACTAACTAACTAACTGACTAACTGACTAACTGACTAACTAACTAACTAACTAACTAACTAACTAACTAACTAACTAACTAACTAAATATATATATATATATATATATATATATATATATATATATATATATATATATATATATATATATATATATATATATATATATATATATATATATATATATATATATATATATATATATATATTTATATATAATATATATATATGTATATATATGTTATTATTATATATATATATATATATATATATATATATATATATATATATATATATATATATATATATATATATCAATCACACAAACATTATATAAATATATATATATATATATATATATATATATATATATATATATATATATATATATATATATATATATATATATATATATATATATATATATGAAGTATATATATATATATATATATATATATATATATATATATATATATATTTATATATATATATATCTATATATATATATATTAGTGTGGCGCACTGTGCGGCGCGTGGTGGCTCCTGTCAGTGCGGTGTAGTTTTAAAATTATAGAGGTGCGGAGCGCGCTGAGCATTGAAGCTTATACAAGAGGTGAGGTGCGACAAAATGACTTCTGTTCCGGTGCGCGGTGCGTTTACTCTCCTCTAGTGCTGTGCAGTACGCAAAATTCTCGGTGCTCGGCAAACCCTAATGTGTGTGTACATTATATATATATATATATATATATATATATAGTATATATATATATATATATATATATATATATATATAGTATATATATATATATATATATATATATATATATATATATATATATATATATATATATATATATATATATATTAGGGATGTACCGATAGTATCGGTATCGGTATCGGTAGTATCGGCCATTTCTTTGGGTATCGGTATCGGTATCGGTTAAAATGGCCGATACTTGGCCGATACTTCTTACTTTTTGGGTGAAAAATTATGAGAAACTTTTAGATTAAATAATAAATCTAGTTTCGATATATATTGCTAGTTTTAGGCTATGTTTTTTTTTTTGCTCAAATTCTTTTTAACTTAGATTTTTAGCGTTTCTCAAACTTGGGTGTTAGCGTAACATTTACCTATTTGAATAGCCATTATTATAATTTATACAGATTTAGCTTCCACCTTTTTAGTTGATCAATATTTTTTTTATTTTTTTGTACGCAATTTCGTGAGTGTGTGTGAGTGCGCGAGTGTTTTTAAACTTTCTGGATTATTCATATTTTAGATATTTACTGTAAATAGGGTTTTAGCGTTTTAAAATTTCAAGTTTTAAATTTAGGCTTTTGCGTGCGAATAATTTTTCCTCATTTCTCCTTTGGTTTTTTGTCTGTTTGTTTCTGTCTTTTTTTTTTTTTTTTTTTTTTTTTTTTTTTTTTTTTTTTTTTTTTTTTTTTTTTTAGTGGAGTATGTGCCTATGTAAACATAAATACTCCTATAACACGTCTCGTGTTTTTCTTTTTTCCTTTCTTTTTTTTTTCTTTTTTCTTTTTATCTTTCTTTCCGTCTACTACAATCTTGTGCTTCTTCTACTGTTCTCCTAACATAACAGATTTTCATGCATTTTTTGATTACCTTACTACTTCTCACGAAACTCATATCTTCTCATCCAAATACTGAGGTCCTCTATTTAGGGGATTTCAATCTACACAACACTGAATGGATGGGTTCCTCTCATACTGATTTAGGTGGTAAGGAAGCCGAATTATTCAGCATTCTCAACGATATGTAGCAACTAATTAAAGAACCTACACACATTCGGATCGTCCCAACCACCTCCTTGAACACACCCAGACCTATGTTTCACCAACTAGTCCTTCTCTCTATAAAGTATAAATACACCACCTTCGCTCCTATCGGTAAATCTAACCACAACCTTATATCTCTTAATTTTAATACTTTCTCTCCAACAGCTCCATCCTGCCCTATGTGGTTTTCCGGCACTTTGATCGGGCCGATTAAATGAGTTGCTTCTACGCTAACTATAATTGAGTGACTGCTTTGACTCTGAAGACGCTTCAGCTTCGGCCGATAAGGTGGGAGCTGTAATCGTTGATGGGATGAGCAGGTTCATTTCTTCTTCGACTAAATCTTTTCTCCTAAACCCATCGTGCTCATTCTCTGGCCATTCAGGCTACAGACAGTACGTCGGATGTGGAAAATTCTCGTTCTCCTATCACCTTGAGTTAATTTTCATTCAGCTAGAAATCGTTGCAGGTGGTACTCTTCGACCAGCAAGTGAATTTCATTTAACGAAAGTGTGCTGACCTCTTTTTCTCCTACTCACAAATCTTTCTGACCTCTTGCCAAAACATTCTAACAACTTCTGTGAATTATCCTTCCTCCTTATTCGCTCTGATGGTTTGTTGTTAAACTCCAACTGAAAAGGCCAATCTCTTCATCCTCCTATTTTCCTCTAACTCATCCCTGGACTATTCTGTCATTTCTCTTCCTCCTCCTTCTCCACTCAGGTGTCCTATGCCTTTACCTGCGATTACATTTGATCGGGTACATGGGCCCTGAAATCTATGAACGTTAGAATGGCGGGTGGCCGATGGCATCCCCGAGTTTTGAGCAAGTGTGCTTCCATGCTCCCCTTGTTCAACTATATTTTCTATGCCCCAATAGCACTTTCCCCTCAGTGTTGGAAACGCGCATGTCCAACCTATTCCGAAAAAAATGAAGCCGTTCTAACCCTCTAACTATCGTTCTATAGCTCTAACTTGTATTTCTAGCTAAGATCTTTGAAACCCAACCCTTCTTACTTCTTAGACCTTCTGGAATCTCATTCCCTTCTTTCCGATCGCCCGTACGGCTTTCGGCACTCGAGGTCTACTAGCTATATACTTTCCTATTTAAAAGATTTATGGTTTTCCGCCCTCAGGAACTACGGGGAGACTTGCGTGGTGGCGTTTGACATATTCAAATCATCTGACCGGGTATGGTAGGCGTCACTGCTCTCCAAGCTCCACTCCTTTGGGTTTCCTTCTTCTCTTTGCTTACTTATGTCTAACTTTCTTTCAAATCGCTCAATATTGGCTAGTGTTGATGGGGCGACTTCTTTTTCAGTCAATAGTGGTGTTCCTCAGGGTTCTGTATTATCTCCTACTTTATTCCTGCTTTTCATTAATGATCTTCTCACCTGCATATCTAACTCTATCCACTCATATGACGATGACTCGACCCTTCATTCTTCAACTTATTTCAATTCTGCTCTTTTACTTCTAGAATTGCCTCTCGTCTTAATCTTTCCGATTCTACTCTCGCTGATCTGGATAGAATTTCAGGGTGGGGTCGTCTCAACCTTGTGAAATTTAGTTCTTTAAAAACCCAACTTCTACAAATTTCCCTATTTAAGACACCTAACTTTCCTATCTCTTTCGACGGTTCTCTCGTCTCTCCTGTTGACAATATAAACATCCTTGGCCTTAACATAAACAAAAAATGTCTTGGAAACCTCACATCACAATTTGGGCGGCCTCAAAGTCCTCAAGAAAACTAGAATTCTGTTTAGACTGCGAGACTTTTTTTCCTCTTCTCAGTTACTCCAGCTATACAAAGGTTTCATCCGCCCTTTTATGGAGTACTGCTCTCATATCTGGGGATAGTTCTGGTTTCATCCGGCTTTTGGATAGGGTAGAGTCAAATGCCAAAAGGCTTATAAACTATCCTATACTTTCTAGTTCACTTGACCTTCTATCTTTGCGGCGCGATGTTAGGGCTTTATCTCTTTTCTATAGGTACAGTAGGGGCAAGTGCTCGAAGGAACCTCCACTCGCGTACCACTACCTTTACGACGCCCTCGTAGCACAAAGGGTGCTGTGTCGGCACATGAGTTTTGTGTTGATATTTTTAACTCCAGACTAGTTCGCTGCGGTGCTTCCTTCTTTCCTGCCATCTCTGTTCTGTGGAATTCTCTTCCATCTTCTGTCTTTCCTACTCAATTTAATCTCCCTCACTTTAAAATCTGCGTCTGTGCTCATCTGCGTAATTTGCGGTGACAACTGTAAAAAAATAAAATAAATAAAAGGTTCTAATAAGGAATTTATTAAGCTAGCTGAAACCCCACAAGAATGGCATCTCCGACGGTGAATCACTTCTAGAATGCATTTAAATAGCATAACCGAGGAGCTTGCTCGCGTGACAAAAAGATTCACAGAAGTGGAAGCCGCCTTATCAGCAACCCCTGGCAACAACACTGATAGTGACGATGGTGGCTTTTCAGCAAATAAACCTACTGAAGATGAAGAGGTCTGGATATGTTAGACTTTGATAAGTTCATGGGCGAAATTGCATTGACATCTCATTCATCTTCAAAGGAATCACACCAAGGAACCCTATCGAAAAAAACTGAAGAGACAGTCATCGAGGAGCAAAGATAATTCAAATTTGCAATCTTTGAAAGAGGAGATGAGGCTCAACGAAAACATGGAGATGCTGCCTACAGAAGAGAATCCTTTCATGTGGTGGCATGAAAATGGGCCAAGGTGTCCATTATTACTGCTTGCAAGAAAATAATTATCACCCCCTCCCCTCATCAGTCGAGAGCAAGCGTATTTTTAATGTAGGTGAGAATGTAAACACCCCAAAAAGGAACAGGCTCTCAGATACTAGTGAAAGCTAATGTTTTGCATCACAATTTGAGAATTTTTGAATTTGAGTATTGAATGATATCTAACTTTATCTTAAAGGAGTATATTATTATTGTGTCATGTTTGAGTAATACCTTTTTTTTATTTTGTCTTTTCAGATGATTAATTGAGGTCTCTTCTTTCATTATTTTTATTCTTTATATTGTAGCTAGTTAAAGAATCTTCTTGTAAATTGTAATAATGTTAAAACGTAAAAGCTAGTAGCTAAACTTTGTTAATACTTACTGGAAAATGGAAATGGAATATTTTTTGAATAAACACAAACATAGAAAGTTTTTAATATTATATTTGCATTTATTATTCCTTAAAGATACTATTTTAATTTATAAAATAAATATACTTGGCACTACCAAATATGAAATAAATGACTAAGTATTTTTTTTTTTTTTTTTATAGTTGTCACCACCACTCACGGGCAGAGCCCTATTCAGGGAGGGGGTGTTACACGCCAAAATTGCATCCGCTAGCGCAAATTACGCAGATGAGCACAGACGCAGGCTTTAAAGTGAGGGAGATTAAATTCAGCAGGAAACACAGAAGATGGAAGAGAGTTCCACAGAACAGAGGTGGCAGGAAAGAAGGAAGCACCGCAGCGAACTAGCCTGGAGTTACCAATATCTACACAAAACTCGTGAGCAGACACAGCACCCCTTGTGCCACGAGGGCGACGTAAAGGTGGTGGTACGCGAGTGGTTAATTCCCCTCGAACACCTGCCATGATACCTATAGAAAAGACAGCACCAATCTCACCAGAGATAGAGGGTCATGAAGTGGAAAGTACAGAACAGTTTATAGGCCTTTGGCTTTTGACTCGACCCTGTCCAAAAGCCGGATGAACCAGAGCTCCCCCAGATTGAGAATTTGTCTCCATACAAGGGTGGGTAAATCCTTGTATAACTGGAGTAACTTAGAAAAGAAAAAAAATCTTGCAAGATTAAACAAAACTCCTAGTTTCTTTGAGGCCTCCTAGCAACCGTTGTGATGTGTGAGGTTTCCAAAACATTTTTTTTGTTTATGATGAGGCCAAGGATTTATATTGTCAACAGGAGAGACGAGAGAACCGTCGAAAGAGATAGAAAGTTAGGAAGGTTTTTTAGAGAGGGAGATTTGTAGAAGTTGAGTTTTTAAAGAATTAAATTTCACAAAAGTTGAGACGACCCCAATCGGAAATTCTATCCAGATCAGCGAGAATAGAATCGGAAAGATTGAGACGAGAGGCAATTCTAGAAGTAAAAGAGGGAGCAGAATTGAAATGAGTTGAAGAATGAAGGGTCGAGTCATCGGCATATGAGTGGATAGAGTTAGATGTGCAGGTGAGAAGATCATTAATGAAAAGTAGGAATAAAGTAGGAGATAAGACAGAACCCTGAGGAACACCACTATTGACAGAAAAAGAAAAGAAGAAGAAGTCGCTCCATCAACCACAGCCAATATTGAGCGACTTGAAAGAAAGCTAGACATAAGTAAGCGGCAGAAGGAGGAAACCCAAAGGAGGGGAGCTGAGAGAGTCACGTGCCAAACCCGGTCAAATGCCGATGTCAAGCGCCACCACGCAAGTCTCCCGTAGTTCCTAAGAGCGGAAACCATAAATCGGCTAAATAGGAAAGTATAGCCGCCAGTGATCTTGAGCACTGAAAGCCATACTGGCGATCGGAAAGAAGAGAATGAGATTCCAGATGGTCTAAGAAGTGAGAGTTGAGAAGGGCTTCAAAGATCTTAGATAGAATAAAGTGAGAGCTATAGGGCGATAGTTAGAAGGATCAGAGCGGCTTCCTTTTTTCGGAATAGGTTGAACATGTGCGTGCTTCCAACACTGAGGGAAAGTTGCTAGTATTGAGCATAGGAGAATATAGCCAGGAACGAGGGGGGAGGGGCCAGCACGGAAGACCACTCCCTCAAAACTCGGGAGGAATGCCATCCGGGCCACCCGCCTTCCTAACGGCATGATCTCAGGAGCCCATGCACCCGATCAAATGTAATCACAGGCAAAGACATAGGACACCTGAGAGGAGAAGAAGGAGGAGGAGGAATGCCAGAATCGTCCAGGGTTGAGTTATTAGAAAAACTAGTAGTATGAAGAGATTGGCCTTTTCAGTTGAGAGTTAGCGACGGAGCCATCAGATCGAATAAGAGGAGGAAAGGCAGATTTACAGAAGTTATTAGAGATGTTTTTGGCAAGAGGCCAGAAAGATTTATCAGTAGGAGAACCAAGGAGGTTAGCGCACTTTCGTTTGATGAAAGCCCGCTTTGCTCGTCTAGCATTGGTTGTACAATGTACAGGGAATGCAATCCTGAGTTGCCTAGCAGTACACAAATGTTTTATCTTATTACTGGGTATTTATTATATTAATTAAAGTATCGGTATCGGTATCGGTATCGGTATCGGCACCTAAAAATAGAGTATCGGTATCAGGATCGGCCTCTTTTTCAACTAACTTTGTCTCCTTAATATTTATATATATATATAGATATATATCTATATATATATATATTTATATATATATATATTATATATATACAATATATATATATATATATATATATATATATATATATATTATATAAAATAAATGTAGGTTATATTATATGTGACTTATATATTTATATATATATATATATATATATATATATATATATATATATATATATATATATATATATATATATATATATATATATATATATATATGAAGCGGCGCA
>JABUQX010134735.1:12500-16265 GCA_015478945.1 Trachelipus rathkii | reverse complement strand
CTGGTGATGCCTTCGTTCAATCGGTGGGTGTTTAACCGTTTTCGCATTTATCGTGAAACCTTTCGCGTTTTTCATTGCGTCCACTAAGCGAACATACACACACACACACACACACACACACACACACACACACACACACACACACACACACACACCCACACACACACACTATGTCAGATACATGTTCTGAAATTAATTTTTTTTGATGACCTGACCTGACCTGACCTAACTTGACTTTTTAATTTTAATTTTTTTCATTTTTATTCTTTAATTTTATTTTTCATTGCTATTATTTTACCATTATTTTTAGTTTCCCCTAAGTATTAAAAATATATAAGGAAAACGACAAATTTCAGACTAGTGTTTATAGGAAGCAAACGTCGATTATAATATTTTTAGTTGACTATTCATCATTAATAATTCTTAATTTTTACTTTACAGTTCTGGCATTACAATGCATAAATTCAAAAATATATTAAAGTTTTATGTGGATATAGTGTTTTTTTAGATACAAGGGGCACCTAATCTGGAGACTGACCATATATATATATATATATATACTACCTACTATATATATATATATATATATACTCTACTCTCTCTCTCTATACTCTCTCTCTCTAATCCAGTATAACATCAAATGAGAGTGGCGTTACCACTTCATTATAACCGTCTCCCCACTCCCTAATACACTTTTGTTTTTTTACCTGAATCAAGGCCCTAATGGTCAAACACACAAAAAATAATAATGTAATTCAATAATCATGGTTTGGTAAAGTTTTAAATAGTCATTTGAGCTCAGTTTGAAGAGTTGAATCAGACCACCATTGTGGTGAATTCAGATATCTTTTTAAATTCTCTTGTAAGCCTTAAATTCAGTTTATATTTTGAAGTACTACTTGTATAGAAAATTATTATATTAAATTAGTAATAAGTAATTAAAATTTTAATAATGATAATAAAATATGAATAAATATATTAATTTGGCCCCCAATTCACCCCATTCGTTGGACAAATTTTGACACTTTTGAATTCATATTTTCCATAAAATTTCATTTTTTATTTTAGTTTTTAATATAAGTAACTGTTAATTATATTTAAATTAGCTATACATAATAAAATGTCAATAATAATGAGCTACATAAAATAGAAGAACAATGGTATTAATTCCCCATCATCAATTTTTTGTGGGGATGAATCCATTAAATTGAGCCTTGATTCTCCTGTGCTGTTTAGGACAAAAATTTAGTTTGCCAGTTTAAAGCTAACATACTCAACTGTATACACTGGAAAAAATATATAATTAAATCTTGTCACCTTTCATTTAAAACAAAGTTAAAAAAAACTCGCATTTTCAAATGTGAAATTCTACTTAAGTTATTATATTTTTAGAAATATAAAAACTCTCTAGAATTAGATAATCTAAATAAAACTAGTAGTACTACCACGATGAGCAAAAATAATTTTTTTTTTTTTTATTTAGTCACCCATTAAAAATACATTATAATAGAAAACATAGTTCATGATGAGCTCCGGCGGATATCAGGTTAACTTCGGCGGATCCGGTATCGATATCCGACACAAATTCACTATCCGACCCATCCCTAATATATATATATGTATATATATATATATATATATATATATGCTCATATATATCTCGCCATATATATACTCACCATACTATACCTATATGCTATATATATATTAATTCACTTCAGTTATATTATTTTTAGCTAGTGAGTATATATAATTAAATTGTAGACTCCATACATATCCCCAATTAAAATTATTTGTGCATTAAGAATTCTTTTCAGAGTTGAGGTTTGATTAGTCTTTAGAGAGTCAGATCTTATTTACATAAGCATAGTTCTATTGAGTATTTGTTCCAAGGAAGATAATGTTATATTGAACTAATGCGGCAAGTAGTCAGTGAAAATATTACGATTCTTAAATGTAAATACTTCACCCACCATTTTTCTGTACTAGGTGAAGCATTCCATTCCCATTTTACTTTCTCGACATATGTTGGTCGGCTTACGTAAACTCGTCCAAATAAATCTGAATCTTTCTTAGGTTCAAAAACACCTTTGACATAAATCCATTGTTTTCAATTTGTATTAACTATGGGGTTTTCATAGCGAAGAATCAGTATAAATTCCAGATCTGCGTGCGACACCACCTTTAATTGGTACTTTGACAGTATCTTAAGAATCTAATGTGCTCTTTGGTCTTTACCTCAGAAGAATCTACTCCCTCTTCTTCAAGCTTTCTAAGTAAGAATGCGGAGAAACACATGGTATTTTCTCGACTGTAATGTTTCTTTCATGTTGGATATTTCTAGCAAACTTCTACGGCTGAAATATTGTCTACTTCAATCTTCATAACAACTTTGTGAAAGAAAGCTGCCTGGGAATGAAGGCAAAGTATATTTGGCAAAGAGGATTTTAAAAAACCTTTAACCCTCTGGACATTTTGTTCTGACTGTCAAGTATGATTTAATCAGGAAAGAGTTTAGCGCACTCTGTTTACTAGTAGCATAGCCCATCTTGTTTTCTGGTATCAAGGAAGGCTTGTTTATACTCAATCTGAATAAATTGCAAAATTCCTTCGCTCTTCATGACGGTATGAATTTACATCAGATATATTTTACAATCACAGCTTCAACATCAAAGGAGGCAATCGCTACCACATTACACTGCGTTATGCAGAATATGAGCTAAAACATCCTATTCCAATTAACTCTGCCCATGAAGGTATTCAGCTTTCTAAAAATGTTATTTACCTCTTTTCTTGCATGGCCCCCAAAATTACAATTTGTGTTATCGCCACAAAAACCAACTACTTTTGTGTAAATTATAATTTTAAATTAAATCATGTAATCTATTCCCACCCGACCATGTCAAAGGTCTCAGAAGGAGGGTCAGAGGTCAGAATACACCTGAACTCTAATGTGGCTGAAGAAAGACACATAAATGATGGATACATAAAATGGAATAATCGCTATTAATGAAAACAAATGATATTAGTTAATTACTTCTAGCCTTTGACAAAATTTAATTAATATGTTTACAAAATCATTAATCAAATATATATTATCCTATACGATTGATAATGCAATATTATCGAAAGTATATAATAAAGTATATTTGCTTCTTCAATGAACATTAATTATAAATGAATATATTAATCACCAATTTACTCAGAAGCAGGCCAGGGTAGAAAAAAGCGGGACTGTCCCGCCTAAAAGCGGGACTATGGTCACTTTATTCAAGTAAGATATTAATGTTGTCCCTACAGAAAAAGTCGAAAATAGTTGAATTTTTTCCTCGGGAGCTGGAGCGTTAGTTTTTTATTTTTATGCAACATAAATTTTAAATATGAGTGAAACGATAAAAAAACTACAAAGAATTTTTTGATACAATTTTTGTAAATTAAAAGTATAGTTTAATACAAATTACTTAACCTACATAAATACCAGGTTAGGTTTAGGTCTATGGCATCAATGATCCACGTAGGTTAGGTCTAAGTATACAGCATCAATGATCCATACAGGTTGGGTTTCATTTACAGCCTTCTTAGTTCGATGTTCATGATAAGTTTGTTAATTACACACAATAAAGTTGTGGAGGAGTGAGTCAGGGCAGGTTATGACTGTGCCTCCTGGTATTAATAATGGAGGGATATGAAAGATAATGAGAGTGGACGTGCAAGAGATGGTGTTAGAATGATGTATGGAAGAATGAGGGTTGGCCCTAGCTGATA
>JABUQX010134735.1:0-2500 GCA_015478945.1 Trachelipus rathkii | reverse complement strand
AACTGCTTAAGGGTCTGGCAACATCATCAGCAGAGTATCCCTTTGTATCCCTGCCGTGTTACTTTTGCGTAAGTGTGAACCATCTTGCTGAAAAAAATTGTATAGGTTAATTAGGCCTAAGTTGAAAAACTTTACCTACCTATCTTGCTGTAAAAGTGTACAAATTATTTTAAACATTATATTTCGGACATCTTTTTGTAAAAGAGTATAAAAAATTTAATTTAATGAAGATTTCAATGTGGACCGAATTGCCCCACGCAAATTTTTTAAACCTGGACCGAATTGCCCCATGTTACAATTTTTATAATAAAACATATTTATCTCTTGCCTGAATGACTCCAACGATTGCATTAAGGTTATAAACTATTTTTAAGTACTATATCTTGGTACCAATAATGTAGTACAATTATTTTGACCTGTATGATTCTTAGCAATAAGCCTAAAATTTACCCGATTTTATAGTGCTCAGAAAAAGAAAAAAAAATCACAAAATTAATGGACTTAAATTAAAGGTTTCATAAAAAATTAATACCTAAGACATAAAAAATACATTATTTTACATCTTTAAAGATATATTTTACATCGTATAGGCTATTTTGAGCCACTGGACCGAATTGCCCCACGTGGACCGAATTGCCCCACATGGACCGAATTGCCCCGTCTTACGGTATATATATATATATATATATATATATATATATATATATATATATATATATACCGTATATATATATGATATATATATAGAATGATATATATATATATATATAAGTATAGTATATATATATATATATATATATATATATGAAGGATTGACTCTAAACATGCAATTATCATGCACCTTCCTCGTCCGGATCCTAAGTAGTAACTACCTAGAGAAGTATACACTAACCTTGAGATGGCTTTAAACCACGTGGAGAAGTGGGAACTACTGTGCCTACTGGATTACATTACTATCAGAGAGAGCCAAAGAAAGGTTTCAAAATATGATGAGACCAGAAAAATCTTACTGGGAATATCTTGAAGAGGAAACAGGTATTAACACAATATATTTGAGAATAAGAAGAAATATCTGAATCTTCAAGAGGAAAAGTGTCCGGAAAAAAAAAAGAAAACATGAGATCACGGAGACACAAAGCCAGATGGATGATACATGTCCATGCCCCGATATTATCAATTTCTACGCTTATTAAAGGAGTTCCTTCAGCCTACACTGTTTGAAATAAATGATAAAACAAAGAATTTTCAAGAAATTGGGGAATGATTGCTGTGGACAATCTGAAATTTTCTTTTGTTGCTTTTCATGAATTTAAAGAGATTAATAAAATCACGTATGTCCACCAATAGTGATATTCCCATCAAGGAGGTACTGTTCAGAAAAGAGATTATCCAAACAAATAATATAAACGGCGAGTTAGAAAGAACGAAAATAACAATTTGCAGCTGCAAGAAAATTCAAGCGGGAATTCATTGAAGCATGCAGATATTTGGAAAATGAAAACTGATAAGGTATGTTAGGCATTAATGGAATAAAAGATTTCAAAGGAAAGAGTGGAACATTACAAGACAGGGTAAGTTTTAGTGTTTCTCATTACATTCAGAAAATATATGTCTAAGAAGTGAGGAAATACTTAAGAGCGCTGGGATAATTAAAAAAAGAAGAAAATATTCATGTTGTCCTAAAATAACGCCACCAAACATTACAAAAGGTATGAGGGCGACAGGTGTTATAAATGAGACATGTTTTATTCATTCCTAACAGCTAGTAATAACTTTTAATTGAATATTGTATCTATAATCAATTAAAGATTTAATTTAAGTCTGATTTAAAGAAAAATTGTAGGCGTCCATTAATAGATAGTATCACCAATTGACTACAAATAAATAACGAAAATTCAAAGGAATTTATTTGCCAATACACAAGCCTGTAGTCCAAGATTGTGGCAAAAAGATGGAATCCATCAATATTATATGCTGCAAAAGGATCATAGAGAAAAAAATTAGAGTTTCTTAAACAATTTCAAAAATCGATAAACATTGATATTATCTTTCAGGATGCAAAGTCACATGGAAGCTAGAATGAGAGAAGATATAAGTTAGATGCTACAATCATTTAAAAGAATGAACTAGAAGGAGTGAGATGATGAGATAAGAATGTAAGATTTAATCTTTGAATGTAAGACACCTGAAAAGTAATGGCATTGGAAAATATTTTAGCAAAGACATTGAGAAGGGAATAGCGGGGTAAAACTATGAAAGAATGAACTTTAAATTCTAGTTACTGAACGTTTTGGTACCATTAAAGCGAAGAAACTTTATGCTTGCAACAATTCTAAATCCACAATACAAATTAACTCCCTTTGATATTATTGTATTGATCAAAACAAAATAAAAGTTATGCTCAAAGAAGAAAGTAAAAAACTGGATTTATAAAAGCGTGAAAGGAAGATATTAACATTAAGTGCAGATTCTGAGAATGAACAAAGAAGAATGATGAAAT
>JABUQX010134734.1:5000-17500 GCA_015478945.1 Trachelipus rathkii | reverse complement strand
ATTTTAGATTGACGTATATGATGTGGGGAAGCAGTTATGGTGGAAAATTGGGGAGGAAGGGGGAAGGAGCGAAGGGTAGTCTACCCTGCCAAGGGAACTCCCCCAGCATCTGACACCGTTGCGATTTACCCTTAGATTATTGTTTAACTTTTAAAAGTTTCAATTAAACATTTTTGTTAAACAAATAATACCGAATTTAGTTAAATTGTCAATTGGCAACTCTGTAGGTGAAATTTTATTGGTTAATTGAAATCCCATAACGACTTTCTAAATACGCGAACTAAACTACTTTATTATTATTATTATTATTATTATTATTATTATTATTATTATTATTATTATTATTATTATTATTATTATTATTATTATTTTAAAATAATTTTTAACTATCGTGAAAAAAATATATTTCTTATTCAAATAACAAATTTTACTAGCATTTACCAATACAACTAATATTGCAACTGGTCACTATTTCTTCACATGTTCTATATAATAATAATAATAATAATAATAATAATAATAATAATAATAATAATAATAATAATAATAATAATAATAATAATAATAATAATAATAATAATAATAATAATAATAATAATAATAATATTTACATTTTAAATCACAAAAGGAAATGCGAATTCTGGAAGTGGATTTAAAAATATTGTTTAACTGAAATAATAATACATTATAGAATGCAGCATTATGTAGAATGATATAAAATTAGTTTTCCTCCTATAATCCTTTCAGTTAAAACAGAAAAATACAGATACAATTAGATCAAACTACACCAGTGATTGTTGAAAGGGAATGTAGAGTTTTTTTTATGAAATGTTATATGATCTTTTAATGGAATGACCTCCACCGATACTATATTTTATTTTCCTATGCAGTTGATTGGGGTTCCACATTCCAAATCTTCAGAATTCTTCAGGTTTTTGATTAAAGGTTTCAGGAGACTTTATATTTATTAGCGAAATGATCATAGACATGTCGATTAAATTTTTTAGTTAAAAAAATCAATTAGTTGGTTTGCAAAAGATGTCTTCTAAATGATCCCCATCTTGTAACCATGTATTAGAAGGAATTCAGATACACAGCTTCACAAATAAGTCTTGTATTATATTTTAATTTGAATGTAAATGTTAAATATATTAAAAAATAAATCAAATATTTTTGAATTAAGAATTGGGGATCAGATAGAGGAATTCTGTTGCATCTTAATAAAATTCTTAGGTGGTCAAGGACTTAATTTTGATTTCATCTCTAAGATCAATGCACAATCCTTGATCACTGACAAAACAAGGAAATTAGACCGAGTGTTGGAGCTCCCAGTTGTAGAAGAAGGTACTTCTTAGAAGCAGAAGCTTACATTGTCATTAAAAAAAAAAAAAATATAATGGTATTAACATTCTTCTTCTTCTTCTTCTTCTTCTTCTTCTTCTTCTTCTTCTTCTTCTTCTTCTTCTTCTTCTTTCTTCTTTTTCTTCTTCTTCTTCTTCTTCTTCTTCTTCTTCTTCTTCTTCTTCTTCTTCTTCTTCTTCTTCTTCTTCTTCTTCTTCTTCTTCTTCTTCTTCCATGATCATCGAAGAATCTGCATTAACAAACTAATAAACAGAAGTTTCTTCTACCTCTTCCCTTTTGGCTGTTTTCTTATCTCTCTGTCGTAGTGCATAGCATAATGCTTCTTGCAAATAGGATGTGGCGTTTCATTTGAGTCTCCTCCCAAAAGGAGGCAGAATATATCAATCTTCCATGCGATTATTTCTCTCGTGTTTACTTTGGACTTTGTATTTAGTGTTACAAAACGTTATTTACAATATTTTTAACTTCCTATAAATACTTTAAAGCGATTTCGAGAAATATTTTATTTTTGTTGTAATCAAAATTAAATATTATGACTATATGCTATTGAAAAAATGAACAAGAGAGACTTTCTTTCTTTTTAAACGCTCAACCCTTCTCAAATTATACAGGAGTCACTGCCCCCTTTGCCTTTCCCGAAAAACCACTATGATATATATATATATATATATATATATATATATATATATATATATATATATATATATATATATATATATATATATATATATATATATATATATAAATATAAAGACTAATAGAAGACAAAAAAACATGGTTACTCCAATTTCTCGAGAGTAACATGAACTCCTGCGTGGCTGTTTTGTGTATAGCATTGCATTCAAATGACTCATTTGTTCTCATCTTTTTTTCCTCATTTTTATTGAGCCATTGTTAGGATGGTCAAAGTGTCTGCAACTCTGTATTCTGTGTCGTGGTGAGCGATTTTGTTCGAGTTTCTTATATTTCTTTTGCTTTATCGCTTAAAAGAAAAACTTTTTCTTTTGAAATATATTCTTTGATATTGGAAGAAAGGTTTAATTGAGAATAGACGCGTCTTATTATATTGAAAGTATTAGTAGTCATTTTTTGTCATATGTTTAGTCTTAGTTTCTATTTTAGTCATTTGTTTAGTCTTAGGTGTCATTTTTTGTCTTGTTTGGTCTTGGTAGTTACTATGGTCTTCTATCGTTGATTTCCGCCTTTTAAAAATAAATGAAAAATAGTTTAGATAATGTAAATAAGTTATTGATAAAGAGATCTAACGACTATTTATAGGATGCCAACTACAGGCTTTCATATTGGGTAATATTTTACCATTTGAAAGGCTGCCAAAAAAGATGCTATTGAATTATTTTTCAAAGTGTTTCGGCTTTCCCGAGGGGATCTGAGAACGGAAATATGTTTATTTTTTTTATTATTATTTTTTTTTTAATATTTACCTCATTTTAAATGTTTCTTCTTTTAACTATTTTTATCCTTATGCTCTTCTTCATTAGAGGTTGAAGTCGTAATGAACGAAAAAGGCTTTATAGCTGTCGCCAGACGTTCCTTTAAAAAAAAAAAAAAAAAAAAAAAAAAAAAAAAAATCTCTTTATAAAACTGAAATTTTTATTATAAATACAAGAGGATTTCAAAACTTATGCAAAAGTATTATTATATATAATATATATATTATATATCCTATATATAAATATAAAAATAAATAATAATATATAATATATATATATATAGTAATATATATATATAATTATATATATATATATATATATATATATATATATATCCGATTCCTAAAATTGCTTATGCGATACTAAAAAAAAGAAAAAGAAAATAATACCAAATACCGATGCTAGTTTATATCGGTTTATTGTGATAATTTGGTTTAAAAACTACAACTCATATCTAAAAACTACAATAGATACACTAAAAAGCAATACATGGTACGAATTCTGGTAAACATATTAGTGCGGAAAAGGTAAAAAAAAAAAAAAAAAAAAAAAAAAAAAAAAAATATTATATCTCAAAACTACAATAGCTACGCGTAAAGAAATACATTTTTGGAATCCTGGTAAAATTTTACATAGGAAAATGTAAAAAAAAAAAAAAAAAAAATTCTTGTTAATAATTATGGCTAATATTGATTAAAGAGCCTATTAGAGGACTTTATTTGGTTACTCGTTAAAATAAATAAATAGACTTTCTATCAAATTTTGTTTTTTTTAACTAAGAATACCCAAGGGTATACCGCACCGATGGCAGGAGTCGGGTACTCTCGGCCTTCCGGGGAACTACGGGGTAGCACTAATTTCCCCCCTCCGGGAGGGTCTCCGGAACCGCTCTTTGGATTTGGGTGTCGCGGGGCTTCCTCCGCCCCTCCCCTACGGGGTATGGAAAACGTCCCCCCCTGTGTTCCCCGTCGCTCGAGCCCCCTACATTGCCGTTTTATACAATTTACAAATATATATATATATATATATGTATATATAGTATAATATATATATATATATTATATATATATAATATATATATATATTAATATATATAGTATATATATAATAAATTTTGTGGGAGTCCCGTGAAAAAAAAAAAAAAATTGGCAATATTTATTTATTTTTTTTTTTTACATTTCCTATGTAAAAATTTTTACAAGGATTCCAAAAAAATGTATTCCTTTCGCTGTAGCTATTGTAGTTTGGATGATATGTGATTTTTTTTTTTATTCTTTTTTTTTTTTTTTTTTTTAGTTTCCGAAAATAAAAAATTTTGCTAGGATTCTAACAATGTATTCCTTTTCCCTGTAGCTATTGTAGTTTTTGAGATATGGATCGATGATAGTTGTAGTTTTAAACCAAATATCACCTCGGTTTATATATAGTATAGTGTAGGCAATTTGATACCGATACATACAAAATTAATCTAATGTCGATACTGAACCCCGATACTGAAATTTATTTACCGATATGAAATACCGATACTAAACATTGCCGAACATTATAAGTTTTCTTCCAGATTTGAAATATTAGGTGTACCTGTAATTTATTATGAGAATACAAAGCTAATATTTTCATGATGAAAGTAAAATGATGTCAAAAGAAGGGTGAAAAAAATAAATAACTAAGAAAAGACAATTTCCTTTATCGAGTAATTTAACAACACTTTGCGAATTCTATTTCAGCGAATCAAATTTCGTCTTGATGAGTTGCCAATTACTAATTCAATAGTTGCTAATTTTCTATTTGTTTTCTTAAAAAGTTGATCTGAATTTAAATAGTTGAAGAATACCCGAAGTCTAAATTGCAACAATGTACAGGTGACAGCTGGCTTATTACTTGCAGGTGGGTTTGTCCTGTGTTGGGGATCTCTTCTTTGTTTCGCCCCTCCACCCGAAACTCATTGACCATGTAGCAACCTCCTCTACTTATCATATATTTCCGTGTCAAGTTCAATTTTTTAAGAAAGTAGTCACGTAAACTACAGTACCGCCAAATTCTGATACTTATACTTGACTCCGTTTCTTATATATATAATATATATATATATAATATATATATATATATATATATTATATATATAATATATATATATATATATATATATATATATATAGATTATATAATATATATAATATAGGGTACGACTGCTAAGTTGGTGGCCTTCCTTTTAGAGCAAGCCCCTATTATAAAGGATTGGTAATTAGAATCCATAGTTGAAAATGATGTTTTTATTCAACGTAAGTAAAATATGCAATGAAAGTATAAAAAGTAAAAAAAGTTCCTTCTGTTGAGATTACTCTCTCTTCGTCAGACGAATTGGTAGTCAAGCCTTTTTCCAGCGCGTTTCACCGCTATTTTTATGTGCCGAGGAATTTGTGTTTGTGATTGAAATTCGAGTTCGCAGCCTTTTCCTTGAAATTTACCTCTCCTGCCGGGAGGATTTCTGGAGAGAGTATCTTGAGTGAATTTCTTCTGATTCTTAATAATTTGATCTGACTCAATATCTGACTCAATGATGGAGAATCTCAACAGACCGGGTTTATATATTGTTTCACTTCGACTTATTCTAAAATTTTGCTCGCGCAAATCTTAGCAAAAGGTACGAACATAAATTAAAAATTTTTACAAAGTTATAATGGAGTCTCATTACTTCCTGCCGCTAAACACGGAGTGAGAAAGTATGTTATAATAATTATTACAAGAAATAATAACTAAAATACATAGTTATACTTTCAAAATGCAAACATATCTAATTATGTCCGAAGACATAAGTAGACAATAAACAGTTGAAGCAAAAAAATAATATACAAGAAATGTAAATATTCAAATACGAGCATAAACTGGTTACATCCGAAGATCTAAAAATATATATACAAATATTTGAATACAGAAAAATAACAATTAATGTTATATATACAAGCAAAATAAAAGGGTGCATTTAAACTCAAGCATTTTTTGTTATATCCGTTAGATATAAGCAAACATACAAACATTTAAATGTATAAAAATATAAAACAATTGAGTTATTCACAAGAGTTAAATAAGCCACATCGATCGAACCGTTGAATCCAAGGAAAGGTCCAGAGTATAAGGCGTTTCTAATGTATCCATGATTTGATCAATGCGCACGTAAATAGTTTTCAAAGCTGTAGTTACGAGAAAAACATTGCTTGACATATGTAGAGACGAAGTTGCTTAAAATGTAGGCCTTAATTTGAAAAATTTCTTCATACATAAAAGGGAGAGGTCACAGAAACAATTTAGAATTCGAAAAAGAATCAGAGTTCGTAGTGGAATCCAAAAATGAATTTTCTGCCCATAATCCAAACTTAAAATGATGAAAAAAATCCATACCTTAAAGGAAGTTACATATGTAGAGCCAAAGTTGCTTGAAATTTAGGTCCTTTATTTTGAAAAATTTCTTCATACATAAAAAGGGAGAGGTTCACAGAACTATTTAGAATTCGAAAAGGGAATCAAAGTTCGAGTGGAATCCAAAAATGAATTCTGCCCATAATCCAAACTTAAAATGATGAAAGAAATCCATACCGCTTAAAGGAAGTTACATATGTATAGGCGAAGTTGCTGAAATGTAGGTCCTTTATTTGAAAAATTTCTTCATACATAAAAGGAGCGGTCACCAGAACCTTTTAGAATTCGAAAAGGAATCAGAGTTCGCTAGTGGAATTCAAAAATGAGTTTCTGCCCATAATCCAACTTGAATGATGAAAGAAATCCATGCCGAAAGGAAGTTTGCTAATGTCTAGCGATGAATCCTCGAACTGTGATAGTTGCTGAAAAGATGAAAACCATAATCCAAAATTTATTAAAAATGAAAATTGAAGTTCGTTTTGATAATGTTCATTTGCTTAAGTCATTTTCTCCGAGTGTTCTGATTGGGATTTAGTATTATTGTAGTTTTTTCTTTTTTCTTCATTTTTTTTTTATCAGAAGGCTTGATCGAAGTTCTGGGTGTTCTTTTCCGGCGTTCACCAATTATATAGGGTACGGCTTGCTAAGTTGGTGGCTTCTTTTAGAGCAAGCCCCTATATAAAAGGAGGTAAATTTAGAATCCATATTTGAAATGATTGTTTTTATTCAACGTAAGTTAAAATATCAATGAAAGTATAAAAGCTACAACAAAGGTTCCTTCTTTGCAGGATACTCTCTCTTCGTAGACGAATTGGTAAAGTCACAGCCTTTCCAGCGGTTTCCACCCTAGTTTTTGTGCGAGGAGTTGTGTTTGTATTGAATTCGAGTCGCAGCCTTTTCCTTGAAATTTACCTCTCTTGCCGGAGGATTTCTGGAGAGAGTATCTTGAATGAGAGATTTTCTTGATTCTTAATAATTTGATCTGACTAAAGAGTATCTCAAAATGAGAATCTTCAACAGACCGGTTATATATCATTTCACTTCGACTTATGCTAAAATTTTGCTCGCGCAAATCTTAGCATAAGTACGAACATAAATTAAATATATATATATATATATATTCCTGGCCAAACTTACCAAAGAACTCGCATGATATCTCGAAAACTACGATAGGTACAAGAAAACTAATAAACATATTTGGAATCAGCGTATGAAATTTGTATGGAAAATGGGAATTTTTTTTATTTATTCTCGAAAACTACGATAGGTACAAGAAAACTAATAACATATTTGGAATCAACGTATGAAATTTGTATGGAAAATGGAATTTTTTTTAGGGGCTCGAGCCGACGGTGGGACAGATGGGACGAAGTCCCCCCCGTCGTCCCCCGATTCGGCCGAGAGAACCCGACTCTTTGCATCTTTGTGGTTTACCCGGGGTATTCTTTTAGTTTAAAAAAATAAATAAAGAAATTAAAAAGAAAAAGAAAAAGTTTCCATTTTCCATACAAATTTTATACGCTGATTCCAAATATGTTAATAGTTTTCTTGTACCTATCGTAGTTTTCGAGATATCAAAAAAATTCAATTTTCCATACAAATTTCATACGCTGATTCCAAATATGTTATTAGTTTTCTTGTACCTATCGTAGTTTTCGTGATATCATGCGGGGGCTTTGTTAAGTTTCACCATATTCCTTAAAAACGATATTGTATGACTTCTAATTCTGCTTGAGGCTCCTAAAATTGTTCACACAATCAACATTGTTAAAATTGCAATGAAAGATAAGTAGATCATTGTATTTAATTCTGCGATTCTTATTTTTTATAGAAATAAATGGATTGTGGGTTTAATTTCAGGTCTTAATAATACTTCCTTTTTTTTAAACATGTCACTCCTTTGCTTGAGAGTGACACAAGTCCAAATTTATCATTTTTCGAGCTAATAATCGAATATTTTTAACCCAAAGACATTTTTATGAGGTCAAATTTCACACTTTTAGTTCTGCCCACTTATCGCTAAGGGAAAGATGTCGCTAATTCGTAATGATCTTTTACAGGAAAATGAATTTTAAAATAAAAAATTTAGAATTTTGATTGTGTCACTTATAAATCAAAGGAGTGCATGATGTTAACAGTTACCCCACAAAGATTTTAACATGAATGTTGAAACCAACTTTTTAACATCGTTATTTGTTATGAAAGTCTTTATTGGCAAAAAGTAGCATTTTTAAAATTTTTGTTCATGATCAATAAATTGTATTCTGAGGATGCGTTGAGACACGTTGCGTAATGGAACAATAAATATCATAAAATGAGTTTTTTTTCTCGTTAGTCTTCACGGATGCATTTGCGTGTCAACAGATTTACGGTCTCTGCTAAATAAGTTTTGCGGAGCTTATTTTTGTGTTGCTCAGACCCTTTTATTTGCATTTTTCCCTAATAAAATGCTCGGGAATGGAAATCTGAACGTTTTTATCTCCGGTTATATTAAATGTATGGACTTCACAACCTTAATATTCTTCACGTTCGTTTACTTAGTGATATATATATATATATATATATATATAGATATATATATATATATATATATATATATATATATATATATATATATATATATATATATTTTAATATATTTATATATATAAATATAACTATTATTAATTTTTTTAACGTTGTATATATATATATATATATATATATATATATATATATATATATATATATATATATATATATATATATATATATATATATATATATATATATATTAAAATAATTCAGTAGAAAATAAAAAGACTTTGTCGGATTTATTTATGTTTTCAAGCCAAAGTAAAAGCGTAAAAATTAAATGTAAAAAGCTAAAACGGAAAGCTGCCCTAGGAAAGCAATTAAAACAATGCTCTCCTAGGACCTAGTCTCCCTTTTAGATTTTTTAATCTTTTTTTGCTTTTTATTTTAAGCTTTTCCACTAATCATATACAAAAAGTTTCAAATACCTTGTAGGAAAAAGCAAGCTTACAAAACAGCATTGCATTATCCCAGAAATTCAAGTTGTATTAAATGGGGAAGTTATTTTTAAGTCAATAAGAGATTATGTAAAGAAATTCTGTGAAAATTCAATGTAGAATATGTGCTGGTGAAAAGGATTATATAAGAATGTTGAATGCAGGAAAAAGACTGAAAGAGCTTGTTCAGAAAGATCAGTACTGATGAATTTGAAAGAATTATGTTAGTTGTATAAAGAAACCCCAAACAGCCCAAGCATTGGTGTCTCAAGCTTTGCTATTTTAAGACATAAATTTTTTTGAAGTTTGACTGGAAGTTCATTGACTTACCGCCAAACTACAAAGCTTCAAATTTCAGTAGTAGGGCTGAAAGATGTTAATTATAACATTGTCATTAGTGCAAAAAAAAGTAATAGCATTAATTAAGTAATTAAGAAAATAGTAATAGCATGATGCATTTATATACTGAGTGTCACAGAGGAGAAAGAAGTGGTAAAACCTTCTCTGGGACACATATCCATTTAATAATAATGTAGAATTCAAATACAAACGGTAGATTTTCATTGTCAGACGCACTCTAGTAGAAGTTGTTGAATCTGCTGAAGATTTCTTAGCCTTTTTGTGTAAGAAAATATTGACAATGGCAAGGTACCACTTTGTTCAAAAATGGAAAATACTTTTCTGAAAAATTTGATAAAGTAACTTAAATAAAGAGATTATTATTCCTGGAGATTTGTTTCTGAAAATTACTCGTACATAGTGCAAAATACCATTCAAGGTTTTTCATTGGGAGAATTTTCAGTGGTGTACTGTTCACCCTTTCATCTTTTACAATAAGAATAGCTCAAAATATGAGCTCGATCATTTGTTATTGTTTTCCGTTTGTATCTAGACACAAAACATAGAACATAAAACATACCTATCTTTGGAGCCTTATCCTTAACTTTAAAGAAAAATGCCCAAACATTGAGAAAGTTGGATATTTTGCTGATGGCGTGCAGGTCAGTACAAGAACAATCAATATCCTCAACATTTGAAAACATTGATAATATTTGGAGTGAACTGTGAATGGCACTTTTTTTGTAACACGCCATGGGAAGAGTGCTTGTGATATTGGCGATGTAATTAAAAGAGCAACAACAACAAAAGCTAGCATGCAAAGAATATTATTCAATCAGATTTTATCAATTGAAAATATGTACAAATTTTGTATTTTATTACCTAGGCACATAAGTAGTTGGAAATTTATTTTATTTAACATTATCGTATATATACCTGAATGTAAGGAAATTATAAATTATTAATTACTCATTTCGGTATTTTTTTTTTTTTTTTTTTTTTTTTGTAGTTTAGTTGCCAAAATACCTACTATTTTTGTTTTATGTTTATATTAGGTGTGTTGAAGGTTTAATAACAAAAATAAAATTTGAGAGTTTCACCTTTCAAGGGGAGTGGGGACAGGTGAAAAAAAACAAAACAAAAAAAAACAAGCAGTTTGCATTTTATTTCATTAGAATGTTAGATGATTGAAATTAATTTTATTAGATTATTATTTTTATATTAAATATATATATATATATATATATATATATATATATATATATATATATATATATATATATATATATAGTATAATATATATATATATATATATATATATATATATATATATATATATATATATAAGTGATGCCAGAAGATGTCATTTTTTGCACATCCGCGGATGTTTGATTTTAATATCCGCGGATGCGGATGCGGATGTTTGATATATATATATATATATATATATATATATATATATATATATATATATATATATATATATATATATATATATATATATATATATATATATATATATATATATTATAATGGAGTGTGCATCATCAATATATATATATAAGTGATGCTGCAGATGTCATTTTTTCGCATCCGCGGATGTTTGATTTTAACATCCGCGGATGCGGATGCGGATGTTTGATATATATATATATATATATATATATATATATATATATCGAGTTTTAGCTACAATTTGTATATATATATATATATATATATATATATATATATATATATATATATATATATATTTCGTGTTTTAGCCACAATCTATTAAGATAATTGTACTAGGTGCGGGACGGCGGACCCCACCAACCTATTTCCCCAACCTCTTCCCTTAATGAAAGAGATTTTACAATGGATTATATACTTTTTGCACTAGTAATGATATTCAAATATAAGAAGATTGTGCTTGAGAAACAAATTTTTCTGCCTTTTCTGGCGAGAGTCTGTTTCTCTTATCATCATATATTAGCCCAGCATTGGTAAATACTCTCTCACTTGGAACACTAGTTGGGGGATAGGCCAAATATTTTCTTGCAAGTTTACTCAAGCGTGGGTAAACATTTTGTTTAACTTTCCACCAACTGATAGGATCATCATTTGTATCTAGTCGTTTTACTTGGTGATAGTTTTCAATCATTTGCACTACATCTTTTGGTAATGCGTGTGTTTCTTCATCACTACTGGACTGTAGAAATTCTTCCAGTGAATCTATTATTGATTTACTTGTAGAAGGTGTTGGTTCTGTAGATTTCTTTTTTTTTTTCCTTAAAAATGGCGAATTTATTGTTCGGATTGAAGTTTTTCAACTGCAACCCAAAGTGACGATATAACTTGTTCTAATATTGTTACAAAAAAACTTGCCTTTATAACAGGGATCTAAGTAAATTGCAATAGTGTGAATGTCGTTAATTTCCACAGAACCAAAGCGTTTTTCAGGCTTTAGTTTTATAACATCTTTCATTCTTTTTAAACCGTTTTTTTTCATTTGAAGATGGTTCAAAATGCTTCCTTAGCGTTGAGATTAATGGTATCACATCGAAGACAGAAGCTGTAGAGCCGCTTATTTTTTTGGTATTCTCTTCAAATGGTATCAATAGCTTAATGCAGTGTAATATGATGTCATTTTCCACATTAGGAAGAATGTTAACCTTGGAATACGAACTGGCGTACAAAGCAAGAGGTTCTTTGATCAATACCATTTTTTCCATCATATGAAGTGTACTATTCCAGCGAGTTGGAACGTCTTTGATAATAACAGTAAGATATGGAATATCAAGCCGTTTTTGAATTGCCTTCAAATCATTTTCATTTTCAGATTCATCTTAAGTATTTTTATTATAAATTTTTTTATCAAATCTCGACAATAAATATCCGCGCAACATCCGCAGGGCAAAGCGCGGATGCGGATGTA
>JABUQX010134733.1:0-11706 GCA_015478945.1 Trachelipus rathkii | reverse complement strand
GAATATCAATTCTTAATATAAATATCTACGTAAAAAAATGTTAAAGGTCCCCACTTACGCTTCGATCGGGGCACAAAATAACGTAACTTTTTACTTCTGGAGATGTTACAAAATAAATTTTTCGTTTCTTAAGCGATTTTTTTTCCTCGGCGAGTGTACTTATATATATATTATTAGTTTTTTTCGTTTTTTTCCTCATTATATTATAGTGACGCCGTAGAGGAAACCCTGGCCTCGATTGATCCCCTCCGAGGATCGTCTCGGTAATTATGAAACGTCACTATCGTATTTTGAGGAAAACGAAAAGTTCACGGGTAAAGTTATGATGAAAATAAGGAAAATTAAGAACATAGAAAAAATAAACAATTAATGATAAGTGAATACCTGAATAATTCTTAAAATAAATATCGACGTAAAGAACTCTTAAAGGTCCCCACTTACGCCTCGATCGGGGCACAAAATAACGTAATCTTTACTTTAGTTTATTCTCCTTTAAATTTTTCGTTTCTTAAGCGATTTTTTTTCGCGGGCGATTGTACTTATATATATTATTATTTTTTTAATTTAGTCCCCCCTAAATTCAGTTTTTTATGAAAAATAATTTTTAGAGGTAACTAAACAAAAATTAATTATAAAACCTACGAAGACCCCCATTTTCTATAGGCTTTGAGCGATTTCAAACTCTTAAAATTAACGTAAAAAATCTTAAAGATACTCCTTCCCTGTTTGGGGCACGAAATAACGTTACCTTTTACTACTACTTTTCGGGAGATGGTGCGAAATAGCCTGTAGAGAATTGCTAATAATAAGTTATTCACATATTGGATATTTATTTTTTATTCGTTCTTAATTTTTCTTAAATTCTTAATTATTTATCATGATCTATACCAGTGGTTCTCAAACTGTGTGACGCGTCACATTTGGGTGGCGCAGCTTCCCCTCAGGGGTGACGCGAAAGTTTTGAACATTTTCATAATCGTATTTCAGTTTTCATTTAAAAATTTTAATCGATTTTGAATTTTCCAACTTTGTTAAGAAAATTATAGTTATGTTATCCTTATATATTTATATATTCAGAGGCAAATCCTGGGAATGCTTTTGGCATGCTGTGATCATGCAAAATTATTGCAATTTTATGATTAATGATAGACCCTATTTTATAAATTGGAAAACTTTCTTTTTAGAATCTAAAATGGGGTGACTTCGGCAAACTTAAATTAGTCAAGGGTGCCGCGAATCGAAAAAGTTTGAGAATCACTGATCTATACTATATTTATTTATATTCATTTTTTTATATAGTTTAGTCTCCCTTAAATTCCATTTTCTACGATAAATAATTTTTAGGGGTAACTAAATTAAAAAAAATAATAAAAAATATTGCACGACGCCCATTTACCTCGGAAACGTCCTGGTCATATAGTGACGTTTCGTAAAAGCCCAAAATAAATGACTCTACGCGTTTAGAATTCATTTTTTACGCTTACAACGTCGTTAAGCGTAATAATAGTTCCAATAGTGACGTTTCATCGGAACCGTTTATAACTCAAAAGGTCTAAATCAAAATCGCTCTTCAAAAATCTACCTCGGGAAAAATTGATTTTTTTTTCAAATTTTAACTTATACCTTTGACTTATAAACGGTACAGAATAAACGTCACTATAATAATAATTAATACGCTTAACGATAGTTCATCCCTGAAAATATTGCCGTTTGATCGTTCGAGGTCGTTTTTATGGTAATCGAGAAACGTCATTATATTATAGTGACGCCGTAGAGGAAACCCGGCCTCGATTGATCCCCTCCGAGGATCGTCTCGGTAATTACGAAACGTCACTATCGTATTTTGAGGAAAAAAACGAAAAGTTCACGGATAAAGTTATGATGAAAATAAGGAAAAATTAAAAAAACAATTAATGATAAGTGAATACCTGAATATCAATTCTTAATATAAATATCTACGTAAAAAAATCTTGAAGGTCCCCACTTACGCTTCGATCGGGGCAATTTTTACTTTACTTCTCGGGAGATGTTACAAAATAAATTTTTCGTTTCTAAGCGATTTTTTTTCCTCGGGCGAGTGTACTTTATATATATATATTTGTTTTCGTTTTTTTTGTTTTTTTCCTCATTATATTATAGTGACGCCGTAGAGGAAACCGGCCGCGATTGATCCCCCGAGGATCGTCTTGGTAATTACGAAACGTCACTATCGTATTTTGAGGAAAACATGAAAAGTACACGGATAAAGGTAAGGTATGATGAAAATAAGGAAAAAATTAAGAACATAGAAAAATAAACAATTAATGATAAGTGAATACCTGAATATCAATTCTTAAAATAAATATCGACGTAAAGAACTCTTAAAGGTCCCCACTTACACTTCGATCGGGGCACAAAATAACGTAACTTTTTACTTCTCGGGAGATGTTGCAAAATAAATTTGTCGTTTCTTAAGCGATTTTTTTTCGCGCGGGCGATTGTACATTATATATATTATTATTTTTTTTAATTTAGTCCCCCTTAAATTCAGTTTTCTATGAAAAATAATTTTTAGAGGTAACTAAACAAAAATTAATTATAAAAACTACGCAAGACCCCCATTTCCTATAGGCTTTGAGCGATTTTTTGCTACACTTTAAAAATTAACGTAAAAAAATATTAAAGGTACCCTTCTACGGTTCACTCGGGGCACGAAATAACCAAAAAAAAAATAATTACGGAATCTAAGTCTGTAAAGAATTGCTAATAATAAGTTATTCACATATTGGATATTTATTTTTTCTTCGTTCTTAATTTTTCTTAAATTCTTAATTATTTATCATGATCTATACTATATTTATTTATATTCATTTTTTTATATAGTTAAGTCTCCCTTAAATTCCATTTTCTACGATAAATAATTTTTAGGGGTAACTAAATTAAAAAAAATAATAAAAAATATTGCACGACGCCCATTTACCTCGGAAACGTCCTCGTCATATAGTGACGTTTCGTAAAAGCCCAAAATAAAAGACTCTACGCGTTTAGAATTCATTTTTTTTTTCGCTTAGAACGTCGTTAAGCGTAATAATAGTTCCAATAGTGACGTTTCATCGGAACCGTTTATAACTCAAAAGGTCTAAATCAAAATCGCTCTTCAAAAAGTCGACCTCGGAAAAAATTGAAATTTTTTTTTTCAAATTTTAACTTATCCCTTTGACTTATAAACGGTTCGGAATAAACGTCACAATAATAATAATTAATACGCTTAACGATAGTTCATCCCTGAAAATATTGCCGTTTGATCGTTCGAGGTCGTTTTTATGGTAATCGAGAAACGTCATTATATTATAGTGACGCCGTAGAGGAAACCCGGCCTCGATTGATCCCCTCCGAGGATCGTCTCGGTAATTACGAAACGTCACTATCGTATTTTGAGGAAAAAACGAAAAGTTCACGGATAAAGTTATGATGAAAATAAGGAAAAATTAAAAAAACAATTAATGATAAGTGAATACCTGAATATCAATTCTTATTATAAATATCGACGAGAAATCTTAAAGGTCCCCAATTACGCTTCGATCGGGCACAAAATAACGTAACTTTTTACTTCGGGAGATGTTACAAAATAAATTTTTCGTTTCTTAAGCGATTTTTTTTCCTCGGGCGAGTGTACTTTATATATATATTATTTTCGTTTTTTTCGTTTTTTTCCTCATTATATTATAGTGACGCCGTAGAGGAAACCCGGCCTCGATTAATCCCCTCCTAAGATCGTCTCTGGTAATTTATGAAACGTCACTATCGTATTTTTGAGAAAAAAAACGAAAAGTTCACGGGTAAAGTTATGATGAAAATAAGGAAAAATTAAGAACATAGAAAAAATAAACAATTAATGATAAGTGAATACCTGAATATCAATTCTTAAAATAAATATCGACGTAAAGAACTCTTAAAGGTCCCCACTTACGCTTCGATCGGGGCACAAAATAACGTAACTTTTTACTTCTCGGGAGATGTTACAAAATAAATTTTTCGCTTCTTAAGCGATTTTTTTTCGCGGGCGATTGTACTTTATATATATTATTATTTTTTTTAATTTAGTCCCCCTTAAATTCAGTTTTCTATGAAAAATAATTTTTAGAGGTAACTAAACAAAAATTAATTATAAAAACTACGCAAGACCCCCATTTCCTATAGGCTTTGAGCGATTTTTTGCTACACTTTAAAAATTAACGTAAAAAAAATATTAAAGGTACCCTCCTACGGTTCACTCGGGGCACGAAATAACGTTACTCTCTACTTTTCGGGAGATGGTGCGAAATAGCCTGTAGAGAATTGCTAATAATAAGTTATTCACATATTGGATATTTATTTTTTCTTCGTTCTTAATTTTTCTTAAATTCTTAATTATTTATCATGATCTATACTATATTTATTTATATTAATTTTTTTTTATAGTTTAGTCTCCCTTAAATTCCATTTTCTACGATAAATAATTTTTAGAGGTAACTAAATTAAAAAAATAATAAAAAATATTGCACGACGCCCATTTACCTCGGAAACGTCCTGGTCATATAGTGACGTTTCGTAAAAGCCCAAAATAAATGACTCTACGCGTTTAGAATTCATTTTTTACGCTTACAACGTCGTTAAGCGTAATAATAGTTCCAATAGTGACGTTTCATCGGAACCGTTTATAACTCAAAAGGTCTAAATCAAAATCGCTCTTCAACAAAAAGTCGACCTCGGAAAAATTGAAATTTTTTTTTTCAAATTTTAACTTATCCCTTTGACTTATAAACGGTTGGAATAAACGTCACAATAATAATAATTAATACGCTTAACGATAGTTCATCCCTGAAAATATTGCCGTTTGATCGTTCGAGGTCGTTTTTATGGTAATCGAGAAACGTCATTATATTATAGTGACGCCGTAGAGGAAACCCGGCCTCGATTGATCCCCTCCGAGGATCGTCTCGGTAATTACGAAACGTCACTATCGTATTTTGAGGAAAAAACGAAAAGTTCACGGATAAAGTTATGATGAAAATAAGGAAAAATTAAAAAAACAATTAATGATAAGTGAATACCTGAATATCAATTCCTAATATAAATATCTACGTAAAAAAATGTTAAAGGTCCCCACTTACGCTTCGATCGGGGCACAAAATAACGTAACTTTTTACTTCTCGGGAGATGTTACAAAATAAATTTTTCGTTTCTTAAGCGATTTTTTTTCCTCGGGCGAGATATATATTATTTTCGTTTTTTTCGTTTTTTTCGTCATTATATTATACTGACGCCGTAGAGGAAACTCGGCCTCGATTGATCCCCTCCGAGGATCGTCTCGGTAATTACGAAACGTCACTATCGTATTTTGAGGAAAAAAACGAAAAGTTCACGGGTAAAGTTATGATGAAAATAAGGAAAAATTAAGAACATAGAAAAAATAAACAATTAATGATAAGTGAATACCTGAATATCAATTCTTAAAATAAATATCGACGTAAAGAACTCTTAAAGGTCCCCACTTACGCTTCGATCGGGGCACAAAATAACGTAACTTTTTACTTCTCGGGAGATGTTACAAAATAAATTTTTCGTTTCTTAAGCGATTTTTTTTCGCGGGCGATTGTACTTTATATATATTATTATTTTTTTTAATTTAGTCTCCCTAAATTCAGTTTTCTATGAAAAATAATTTTTTAGAGGTAACTAAACAAAATTTAATTAAAAAACGCTTAGACCCCATTTCCTATAGGCTTTGAGCGATTTTTTTGCTACACTCTAAAAATTACCGCAAAAAAATTTTAAAGGTACTTCCCACTGTTCACTGGGGCACGAAATAACGTTATCACATTCTTTCGGGAGATGGTGCGGAATAGCCTGTAGAGAATTGTTACTAATAAGTTATTCGGCCATATTGATATTTATTTTTTCTTCGTTCTTAATTTTTCTTAAATTCTTAATTATTTATCATGATCTATACTATATTTATTTATATTAATTTTTTTTATAGTTTAGTCTCCCTTAAATTCCATTTTCTACGATAAATAATTTTTAGGGGTAACTAAATTAAAAAAAATAAAAAATATTGCACGACGCCCATTTACCTCGGAAACGAGCGTAATAATAGTTCCAATAGTGACGTTTCATCGGAACCGTTTATAACACAAAAGGTCTATATCAAAATCGCTCTTCAAAAAGTCGAACTCGGAAAAAATTGAATTTTTTTTTTTCAAATTTTAACTTATCCTTTCGACTCATAAACGGTACAGAATAAACGTCACTGTAATAATAATTAATAAGATAGTTCATCCCTGAAAATATTGCCGTTTGATCGTTCGAGGTCGTTTTTATGGTAATCGAGAAACGTCATTATATTAAAGTGACGCCGTAGAGGAAACCCGGCCTCGATTGATCCCCTCCAAGGATCGTCTCGGTAATTACGAAGGGTCACTATCGTATTTTGAGGAAAAAAACGAAAAGTTCACTGATAAAGTTATGATGAAATTAGGAAAAATTAAGAACATAGAAAAAATAAACAATTAATGATATGTGAATACATGAATATCAATTCTTAATATAAATATCGACGTAAAGAAATCTTAAAGGTCCCCAATTACGCTTCGATCGGGGCACAAAATAACGTAACTTTTTACTTCTCGGGAGATGTTGCAAAATAAATTTTTCGTTTCTTAAGCGATTTTTTTTCGAGGGCAAGTGTACTTAAATATATATATTATTTTTTAATTTGTCTCCCTAAATTCAGTTTTCTATGCAAAATAATTTTTTAGAGGTAACTAAACAAAAATAATTATAAAAACTACGCACGACCCCCATTTCCTATAGGCTTGAGCGATTTTTTGCTACACTTAAAAAATTAACGTAAAAAAATATTAAGGTACCCCCTTCGGTTTCCGCTCGGGCACAAATAACTTACTCTCTCGACCTTTTCAGGAGATGGTCGCCCAAATAAATTTTTGTTCCTTAAGCGATTTTTTTCCCGAGAGAAACCAAAAAAAAAAAATAAATAATTACGGAATCTAAGCCTGTAAAGAATTTGCTAATAATAAGTTACACATATTGGATATTTATTTTTTCTTCGTTCTTACTTTTTCTAAAATTCCTAAATATTTACATGATCTTACTATATTTATTTAATTATTTTTTATATTAGTTTAGTCTCCATTAAATTCCATTTTCTACGATAAAAATTTTTTAGGGGTAACTTAAATAAAAAATTAAAATAAACAAAAAAATGCAAGACGCCCCATTTACCTCGAAACGTCCTCGTCATATAGTGACGTTTCGAAAAAGCCTAAAATAAATGACTCTAACGCGTTTAGAATCCATTTTTTACGCTTAGAACGTCGTTCAGCTTAATAATAATATTTCCAATAGTGACGTTTCATCGGAACCGTTTATAACTCGAAGGTCGAAATCAAAATCGCTCTTCAAAAAGTCGACTCGGAAAAATTAAATTTTTTTTTTTCCAAATTTTAACTTATCCCTTTGACTTTAAACGGGTTACAGAATAAACGTCACTATAATAATAATTTAATACGACTGAAATATTTGCCGTTTGGTCGTTTGAGGTCGTTTTATGGTAATCGAGAAACGTCATTATATTATAGTGACGCCGTAGAGGAAACATGGCCTCGATTGATCCCCTTCGAGGATCGTCTCGGTAATTACGTAACGTCACTATCGTATTTTGAGAAAAAAAACTTTAAGTTCACGGATAAAGTTATGATGAAAATAAGGAAAAATTAAGAACATAGAAAAAATAAACAATTAATGATATGTGAATACCTAAATATCAATTCTTATATAAATATCGACGTAAAGAAATCTTAAAGGTCCCCACTTACGCTTCGATCGGGGCACAAAATAACGTAACTTTTTACTTCTCGGGAGATGTTACAAAATAAATTTTTCGTTTCTTAAGCGAGTTTTGTTTCGAGGGCAAGTGTACTTTATATATATATTATTATTTTTTTAATTTTATTTCCCTTAAATTTAGTTTTCTATGCAAAATAATTTTTAGAGGTAAGTTAAACAAAAATTAAATAAAAACTACGCACGACCCCATTTCCTATAGGGCTTTGAGCGATTTTTTGCTACACTTTTAAAATTAACGTAAAAAATCTTAAGGGTTCCCTCTTACGTTGCTCGGGGCACGGATATAACGGTTACTCTCTACTTTTCGGGAGATGGTGCGAAATAAATTTTTTGTTTGCCAAATAAATTTTTTTTTCCCGAGAGAAACAAAAAAAAAGAATTATAATTACGGATTCTAAGCCTGCAAAACCTTTTGAGATAAAAGTATTGAATATTTATTTTTTCTTCTCTAATGTTTTACTTAAATTCTTAATTATTCTATCATGTCTATACTTATATTTTTATATTTAATTTTTTTATATAGTTTAGTTTCCCTTAAATTCCAATTTTTTACGATAAAAATTTTTTAGGGGTAACTTAAATAAAAAAAATAAAATAATAAAAATATGCAAGACGCCCATTTACCTCGGAAAACGTCTCGTCACTATCGTAGTTTTCGATAAAAAAAAAAAAAAAAAAAAAAAAGCCTAAAATAAATGACTCTACGGCGTTAGAATCATTTTTTACGCTTAGAACTGTCGTTAAGGCGTAATATATTTCCAATAGTGACGTTTCATCGGAACCGTTTATAACTCAAAAGGTCTAAATCAAAATCGCTCTTCAAAAATCTACCTCGGGAAAAATTGAAATTTTTTTTTTCAAATTTTAACGTACCCCTTTGACTTATAAACGGAACAGAATAAACGTCACTATAATAATAATTAATACGCTCAAATATAGTTCATCCCTGAAAATATTGCCGTTTGATCGTTCGTGGTCGTTTTTATGGTAATCGAGAAACGTCATTATATTATAGTGACGCCGTAGAGGAAACCCGGCCTCGATTGATCCCCTCCGAGGATCGTCTCGGTAATTACGAGACGTCACTATCGTATTTTGAGGAAAAAAACGAAAAGTTCACGGATAAAGTTATGATGAAAATAAGGAAAAATTAAGAACATAGAAAAAATAAACAATTAATGATAAGTGAATACCTGAATATCAATTCTTAATATAAATATCGACGTAAAGAAATCTTAAAGGTCCCCACTTACGCTTCGATCGGGCCACAAAATCGTAACTCTTTACTTCTCGGGAGATGTTACAAAATGAATTTTTTCGTTCTTAGCGATTTTTTTTTTCGAGGGCAAGTTGTACTTTATATATATATATATTTTTTAATTAGTCTCCTTTAAATTCAGTTTTATATGAAAAATAATTTTTAGAGGTAAAAACAAAAATTAATTAAAAACTACGCACGACCCCAATTTCCTATAGGCTTTGAGCAATTTTTTGCTACACTTTAAAAATTAACGTAAAAAAAATATTAAAGGTACCCTCCTTCGGTTCGCTCTTAGCACGAAATAACGTTTCTCTCTACTTTTCGGGAGATGGTGCGAAATAAATTTTTGGTTCCTTAAGCGATTTTTTTCCCGAGAGAAAAAAAAATATTTACGGAATCTAAAACTTTAAAGAATTGCTAATAATAAGTTACACATATTGGATATTTGTTTTTTCTTCGTTCTTTATTTTTCTTAAATTCTTAATTATTTATCATGATCTATACTATATTTATTTATATTAACTTTTTTTATAGTTTAGTCTCCCTTAAATTCCATTTTCTACGATAAATAATTTTTTAGGGGTAACTAAATTAAAAAAAATAAAAAATATTGCACGACGCCGATTTACCTCGGAAACGTCCTCGTCATATAGTGACGTTTCGTAAAAGCCCAAAATAAATGACTCTACGCGTTTAGAATCCATATTTTAAGCTTAGAACGTTTTATTCTTCGTTCCTAATTTTTCTTAGTCCTAATTATTTATAATCATCTATAGCAAAAAATCGTTTAAAGCCTATAGGAAATGTGCATCGTGCGTTGTGTTTTTATTTATTTTTGTTTAGTTACCTCTAGAAATTATTTTTCGTAGAAAACTGAATTTAAGGGAGACTAGATTATGAAAAAATAATATTATATATAGTACACTTGCCCTCAAAAAAACCCGCTTAAGGGTCGTAAAATTTATTTTGCGACATTTCCCGAGAAGTAAAAAGTTCCGTTATTTTGTGCACCGGTCGAAGAGTAAGTGGGGACCTTCAAGATTTCTTTACGTCGATATTTATATAAAGAATTGATATTCAGGTATTCACTTATCATATAATTGTTTTTTTTCTATATTCTTAATTTTTTCAAATTTTCATCATACCTTTATCCGTGAACTTTTCGTTTGTTTTCATCAAAATACGATAGTGACGTTTCGTAATTACCGAAAAAAAATCAGAAAGGCCCCCACTTACGCTTCGAGCGGTGCACAAAAAAAACATAACTTTTTACTTCTCGGGAAATGTCGCAAACTAAATTTTTCGTTCCTTAAGCGATTTTTTTTTGAGGGCAAGTGTACTATATATATTATTTTTTTTTATAATTTAGTCTCCCTTAAATTCAGTTTTCTACGAAAAATAATTTTTAGAGGTAACTAAACAATAACTCATTCCGAAAAGGAGGAAAGATTCTCATTACATATACCCCAAAAAACTTTTTTTTCTATAGATGATGATAATTAATTAGGACTTTAAGAAAAATTAAGAACGAAGAAAAAAAAATATATCCAATATGTGAATAACTGATTATTATCAATTCTTTACAGACTTAGATTCCGTATTTTTTTTTTGGTTTCTCTCGGGAAAAAAAACTCGCATAAGGAACAAATTGGCCATTTCCGATATATTTTCTATGTTCTTAATTTTTCCTAATTTTCATCATAACTTTATCCGTGAACTTTTCGTTTTTTTTCCATCGAAATACGATAATGACGTTTCGTGATTACCGAGACGATCCTCGGAGGGGATCAATCGAGGTCAAGTTTCTTCTACGGCGTCACTATAGTATAATGACGTTTCTCGATTACCATAAAAACGACCTTGAACGATCAAACGGCAATATTTTCAGGGATGAACTAACACACAAACATAAATGACATCACTATAATAAATTAAAAATGGCGAAAAGTATTAAAATACGTAGGATTTCTCGCTAAGGTAACGCACAGAAAATGGAAAAATATATAAATATATATCTATATATAAAATATCTCTCAAAAATAAAAATATAATATATATATATATATATATATATATATATATATATATATATATATATATATATATATATATATATATATATATATATATATATATTATAAACTATAATTTTCGTTCGACTTACAGCTCACAAATAACTGATGATGATATATATTTTATTGAGATGGTGTCAAAAATTATTGCTGATTATACGTTAATTTTGATTATCACACAAAAATAGCTCTATTGTATTAAATTGTAAACTTTAAATTTATTAAAACGAAAAATGTTATAAAAAGTATGCCTAAATTTAATATATTTTACATATTATATATATATATATATAATATATATATATATATATATATATTATAATTATATATATACATATATATATATATAATTAATATATAATATATTATATATACATATATTATATATATATATATATATATCTACTATATATATATATATACTATATATCTATATATATATTATATATATCAATATATATACTATATACTATATATATATATTAT
>JABUQX010134732.1:30000-40000 GCA_015478945.1 Trachelipus rathkii | reverse complement strand
ATATATATTAATATATATATGCCTGTGTGTGTCCTGTATTTCTGATCTTAAAAGATGGTAACCTTAGTCACTGTGTGTGGTGGGAAAAAACTATATATATTGTTGAACTTCATAAGTGCTTCGGCAATATTAAATATTCTTAGCTTAACTGAAATTAATTCGTCTGACCCAATCGATATTTTAGATTTATCCGATATATGTTATCGATCGACCCTATTTTCGAAATACCCATTGTCATTATTTTATTGAAACAACTAGACAGATAAATGGCCGCCATATTGGATATATAATATCCAGTAATGTTTTGAAACTTATAGAAGTAGGAGGTGTTAGAGGAATGAATTTAAAATAGGAATATTTATAAATATTTGAAGTTTAAAATAATAACTGCTGAGTATTTAAGTTTTTAAGTGTTTGTAGCACTATCAATCAAATATTACCAAAAATTGAAGGCAAATTCAAGTAGGTGATTTAATAGGTAAAGGCTCTGATTTACAGTTAATAATCCAAATATCGTGGCTTATATATACTATATATTATATAGAATATTATATATATAAATATATATATATATAATTATATAATATATAATAATATATAGTATATATATAATAAGAATATATATATTATATATATATATATTATACATAGGTGGGCACGATAACGAAAAGTGTTCTTTAATTTTGTAGGTCAAATATAAATTTAAATTTAGCAGGTAAACCTCTTGATTTACATTAATATATTCCAAAAATATTCGTGCTTATATATTTCGGCATCTACTAAACCCTCTATCAGTAAAAGTTGGGGCCTAGTTTTACGGTACAGTGGATCAGTAAATTTAGGGCTACTCTTTACGGTACAGTGACGGTCAACGAGCCCCTAAATGGAGTTATTAACCTTTTAGGGGGCTCGTAGCCGATGGGGGAACGGAGGGGGGGACGTTTCATTACCCCGGAGGGATGGTCGGAGGAACCCCCGCGGCACCCAAAGACCAAAGAGAGCGGGGGTTCCGGGGACCATCCCCGGAGGGGGGGATTAGTCCCCCCGTAGTCCACTAGAGCCCGAGAGACCCCGACTCCTGACATCGGGGCGGATTACCTGGGTATTCGTTAGTGATATACCCCAAAAAAAACAATAAATCCCAAAAATGAGTACTTTGGGACATTTGATTTACTAATCTATTCGTACTCTATAAATCTCAAAACCATTTGGGACATTGATTTAATATATATAGTATATATATATATATATATAATATATATTTTATATATATATATATAATATATATATATATATATATATATATATAATATATATATATATATATACTATATATATATATAGATATATCCAAGAATCGATATATCGATATTTATCGATATATCGAATATCAAAGGTCAGACGAAATGTTCATGTTTTTACCAATATTCTTCATAAAGCTAAAATTTATCACATAGCTTTTTTATGGTATACCTCTCCTAATTAGAGGATGATACTTAAACAAAATCTAAAATAAAACATTTTACCTCTATTACTGCTTGTGCCACCCTAATATATAATATATATATATATATAATATATATATATATATATATTATATATATATATATAAATATTAATATAATATATATAAATATATATATATATATATATATATATATATAATATATATACGGGCAGTGAGCGATATCCTAATACTCAAATGTCACTCGGGCGAGGCCTGGTAAGGATTGGTTTGCCATAGCAACTGTTTTTTCTGCATGTAACTTCAAAGGCATCAATAAATTGAAGTAAATAAAATGGACACATATCGCAAAACGACTACATCATCACTGCACGATATCAACCTCGAGTGTGCGAGAGATGTGAAGAGAGAACTAATTGCATCAGACACGTCACATTATTTTGAAGGACCTAACACGCTAGCTTACCTCTCACTACTTCACTCTATCAGATAATTAATTACTGAAGTTTTGGCAATTTCTTGAACAATAAAAAACTTTATTGCGCATTAGCTACACACCAACAACAGTAGAGATTATTATTTAGTACTTCAATCCGAATATGATCTATAATTACGGACCCCCTGTGGTTGTGTGTGTGGTGTGTGTGCTGTGTGTATGTGGGGTTGAATTTGGGAGTGTGTGTGTTGGTGTTTTGCTGTGTTGGTGTGTGGTGTGTGTGTGTGTGTGTGTGTTTCCTTTCCCGTGCGAAAATTTCCCCGTCAAACAAACAAAACATATTTAAATTATTTTGTATTTAGCAAAATATTTCTAAATTCATATATATTTTCTATATCTATCGTGGGTACAAATTTTGTTTAAGCGAAAATGGTACTATTTGTTTAAACAATATGGCTTCGATGGTATCTTTATGCTCGAAAACGTCATAGAATAGTACAGAATATTTTTATTTGTTCAATTTCTAATAAGGGTTTATTCAGAAAATTGCCCTGACTAATATACGTCTCCAACTACTGGCATGGTAATATATATACTGTGAGACAACAGTACTTCTTCAATAAGTTTCAAAACATAATCTGTTTTTCGGTTATTTACAAGTTCTAAACATATCTACTTTAAAATAAAAACAAATTTAAAATATTATTTCGCCAAAAAATAAAAAAGATTAAAAATATTTATAAATTCGTTACAATTAAATAAATATATGGGGTTACTTGACCTACAGATAGCAGAAGTAGCCATTAATGTTACTAAACAGTCATTTTGATTGTTTGATTATTCAAAATATTGAAATAAACTATAGTTTATATCACAAGCACAGAATAAACATCATTTTATCTAAAAATTCACATATTTAATTAATAATCTATAAACGAAAAACTATAAATGGCTCTAGAATATTTCGTTGGATTTAACATTCACAAACGGATGACGACACGAATAAGTTAAGTTATTCCATGTGTACAAGAAAGAAAATTGATAAATACTAAATAGCTTTATTTAGGCAAACGGACCAACGGGCGAATAAGCTCCCTTTTCCCATATATATATATATTATATATATATATATATAATGGTATATATGTTACAACTATATATTATATGTATACATATCTATTATATACAATTATAATATATATATAATATATATTAATATATATATAATATCTATAACTACTTATATATATATAATATATATAATATTATATATATACATATATATATATATATACTATAATATATATATACTATATATACTAGAATATATATATATATATCATAACCTATTATATCTATAAATATTATATACTACTATATAACTATATGGATGTGCTCACCCCAGAGGGTTGTCACCCCCGATTTGTATGAAAGATCCACAGGATATACTCCAAAAAAATAATAAATAAAGGATATTGAAAACGAAATCGTCCGTCTTCGTAGCGACAAAAAAGTTACAGCACTCTCACAAGTTGTAAAAAAAACCCCCATAGGACTTGTTATGTAAAAAAAAACAAAAAAAAATTTTTTTTTGAAAATCACAGGATATACCTACAAAAAAATAAAGATGAAGAATAAGTGAAAACGGAAAATCGGCAGTCTCTTTACGAAAAAAAGTTACAGCCTCTGGAAAGTTAAAAATTTTCCATAGACTTTCTTTTAATAAAAATTAGTGGGCCTCGTGGTCTCTTTTAGGGCCATCCTAGTTCAGGTTATGATAAATTTGTTAATTCTACATAGATTCTCTCTGTGTATACTAGCGCGTAGACAAAATTATCATAACCTGACTTGAGAGGCCTGACGAAATTGATGACCTAAACCTGGATCGATCCAATATTGGAAAAACGTCTATGGGGATTTTTAAACTTTTGGAGAGGCTGTAACTTTTTATCCTAAAAGACGAGCGACAATTTTCTCTTTTCACTATGCTTCAGTACTTAATTTTTTAGATATATCCCTGTGATTGTCATGAAAATTTCGGGTGACATCTCTGGTGGGTTTAACAATTACCATTATATTAAGAGATTAATAGTAATTATATATTAATAAATATATATATATTAGTATAATATATTATATATTATTATTAATTATAATGATATGATGTTATATTAGTAATTATTATTATATTATTTATTATTTATATATATATTATATATATATGTATTTTATATTATATTTTAATTTATATTATATAGATCTGTTTTTCACTTTTTCTGTTTTTTTCAGAGTGTGATTCTGGATGATGTGAGAGAAAAATAACCATTAGAAATGATGTCATGATTCATCAAAGCTTATATTTAAATTACTGACCCTGATCAAAGAGAGGATGTAGAATTAGAATGTAGTTTAGAGCTTAGTAATAATTTACGTTTTTAGTAAATTGTTATTTTAATCTTTACTTATCCAGTTTTACGTTGAATAATTTAATTGAAAAATGTGGGATTACTAGAAAGTAAGAAAAGGTAATAAAAGAGAAAGAGAGAAATTGTATTTGGCAGCAGAAGTAGAAAAAAGAAGGTTGAAGTTATCGGGACTGAAGGAACAAAGAGGATCAAGATAATATAGAAAACAATAAAATAATTGGCTGGATAGTTAGTAGTGTTGCGTTATAGCGGAGTTTTGAAAGTAAAAGAAGCTAAATTTGTGCTGGAGGTACTTCGAGTTTTGAAAGCCTCTATACTCTGTTAGATTTGTGATCGAACGGGAATTCTGGACTTGGGTAGTAATTGTTGTTTATTTTTAGTGGCAAAATTATTAATATTACTTTAAAGACTGGTATTGTTTACCTATTTATTAAAAAGCCCAATTTTAGTTATCGTTTCATTGCAACAATCACTAACATCCTCTTCATATGATTCAGTAAACTTAGTATCTGTAAGTAAGTGTTAGTCTGTTTTTTATAGATTAGGCTGCTACCACACTTTTTTCCAACATTAAATATATATTATTATATATATAATATATATATATATTATAATATATACATATATATCATATATTATATATATATAATATATATATATATATATATATATATATAATAAATATATATATATATATTGGTAATTGGTTACCCAGGGGTTGTCACCCCCGATTCTTATGAAAATCACAGGATATACTCTAAAAACAATAATAATGAAGAATAGTGGAAACGAAAATTGGCATCCTTAGGGAAAAAAAGTTACAGCCTCTTGCAAAGTTGTAAAAAACCCCATAGGAATTTGTTATAAAAAAAAAACAAAAAATTTTTTTTGAAAATCACAGGATATACTCAAAAAAATAATAATGAAGAATATGAAAACGAAAATCGGCAGTCCTCTTTAGGAAAAAAAGTTACAGCCTCTGAAAGTTAAAAATTTCCCATAGGACTTTCTTATAATAAAAAATTAGTGGGCCTCGTGCTCATTTTAGGCCATCCTAGTTCAGGTTTATGATAAGATTTGTTAAGTACATTAGATGTTCTCTTGTATACCTAACAAACTTATCATAACCTTACTTAGAGGGCCTGAAATGAGACCGAACCCTGGATCGATCAATATTGAAAAGTCTAGGGATTTTTAACAACTTTTGAGAGGCTTTAACTTTTTTCCCTAAAGAGAGCGACAAATTTCGTTTTCAACGTATTTCTTCATTATTATTTTTTTAGAGTATATCCTGGTAATTTTTCATAAAAATCGGGAATAAATTATAAATTAAAGTTGTATCTTACATACAGACAACAACCGACCCCCTATAAATGTATAATTATTTCGGTGACAATCCTCTGGTAAACAATTACCATATATAAATATATATATATATATATATAAGATAAATAATATAATATATATATATAAATTATATATATAATATAATATATATTAATTATATATATATATATGGTGTGTGTAGTGTATTGTATGTAATAGATATATGATAATTATATTATAATAAGCCCGTTAACTGTTTAAATCATTATGGTGAAGGTGGAACTCTATTGTACTGGTTGTATTTCCATTCTTCAAGATTGCAGCATAAAAACAATATAATAGACGTGGAAACTCTACTAATCATATTCAGTATAAGAGCATATAAAATAATAATCGACCATTATATTAAAGCCCAATAATAGGTAATTTAATAATTAAGGCTTACTTGCTTGTCGGTGGCATTTCTCTTTATATATATATATATATATATATATATAATATATATATATTATATATATATTATAATTACTATAAGATAATATATATAATATAATATATATATTATATATATATATATATTATATATAAAATAATATATATATATATATATAATTATATATATAATATATATATATATATATATTATATATAGTGTTAATAGGCTAGTGTTTCAAACAGCGGGAACAAAATTTCGTAATTAAAAAAATTATTTAATTTGCATGAGAAATATTAAAGAAAATTGAATTGGTGATTAACTTTTAATATATATATATATATATAATATATATATATATATAATATATATATATATTATATATATATATTATATATATAATTATATTATAATTAATAATAATATATAAAATATATTATATATATATATATTACTTATATATAAATATATTTATACAGAGGTGTATCGTTTAATATGCTGAAAAGATTCAGTATCATTAATATTGCGAAAAAATTCAGTAAGATATTCCTTGCATAAATATAAGATAATATGTGTCAATAAAAATTTCACCGAAAACGCCTCGTTTCCAAGATACAATGTGATGAAACCTATTTAAACATTGTTACAATAAACAGCAAACTAAATTTGGAAGGTAAATAACAAATTCATTCAATTTATTTAATTTATAAGAATTACCATACATTACGCACAGAAGAAATATACAACAGGAATAATACGAAGCAATGATGCATGTAAAGGCTATAGCAAAAGGTTGAAAATGAGCACCCCAGCGGCAATACAGGCTTCTATTCTGCTCGACGCATTGATTGGCGGACAAGTTCAAATATACCGTCGTGGGTGCCGAATTGTGTCACAAGATGCGATTTAATGCTGAAGCCCTTTAATTTAACTTGCTGGGACTTTATCACTGTTGGCTGTTATAAACCAAATGTTTCAAATGGTTTAGCCCCAAACGAAGAAAGTAAATATCCAACTGCCAAATTTATGGTCTGTGAGAACCCGCGAGGCCAAGGCTGAATGTAACCTCCCCACGAACCTATTCCACGGTCACGTGAAGATATACAGTGTTTCAAATAAGTCTACGAAATTAGAGCCAACATAAATACACTGAAATGAGCAATGATACGAGCGCGCCAAGTATCAATCGTAGACCAATACATGAAAATACAATACAATAAATCATAAATTTTCGATCTTAATTGTAATGTGACGTCTTCCAGTAGTGTAGGCAGGTCATGTTCAAGAAATTGGCGATAAACGTCTCCAGTAAGCCTCGCTTGTAAAAAGAATGGACCTATCAAATGGTCGCCAACAACAATTCCGACCCATACATTCAATGAAAACTGGTTTTGATGGCAGCTTTCAACTATTGCATGTGGATGTGGGTTCTCATCAGCCCATATATGATTGTTTGTAGAAGTTCATATTATGGAGCGTCTCTGGATAAAATTAATTTGCCACTTCATAATGCGTAGTGAATACATATATTTAATGCTAAATGGTGAGGATTGTCTGGCAATTTTCTGTTGCACTCCATAACACAAAGCACTCTTGCGAGAAAAATCTGTTGGGTACATGTGCCTTGCAACTCGTTTGATTGTGATCTAAAAGGGTACAAGAGAGTTGATTTTTCAAATACCTATATGGTACTGATATGTAGGACTTGTCCTCAAGTTCTTCGGTAGAAACCTAGAGTTCTTCGACATCTTAGGATCGAGAGTGAATAACAGTGTCGCACTGGTTAGGCCCGGTTTATTCCATTAGTATTAAGTTTTATTTAAAACTTCCTGTTTCTCTAAGCGTTGATGGAGACTGTAGCTACATTATAGCAAAGTATGATGAATTAGGGTAATCTATTATACTGTCATAAGAGCAGATAGAGGACCAATGGCCTGCCTAATGAATTACCGTTCGTTACACGGTTAAACAAAATGCATATCGCACATTTCACTATTTGAGTTAATTCATTTTGAAAATAGTAGAACACTGGTTGAACGACAGAAGCTTGACGTCGACACGGAACTAGTCTATATGTGATAAATGAAGCGGATTCGAATACTAAGTTAAAATAAACAGCGTAGGTATCTTTCTTCCTATCGTTTATATTTGTGCTTGATTATTAAGGTTGAGATGTAATCACGGGACGGGGCGAGTTGGCATAATATATCAGATATATCCCACACTAAGTTTCATCACCTTTATCTTGGAAACGAGGTCGTTTTCGGTGAAATGTTTATTGAAACATATTATCTTATATTTATGGAAGGAATATCATACTGAATTTTTTTGCAATATTACGATATTACCCTGCTGATTATATTATATATACTATATATATATATATATATATATATATATAATATATAAAATATATCTATATATGAATCAGTAGTAGTTTAATATCTTCTGATGAAAAGATTAAGTACTACTATATAATATTTAAATATTAAAGGTATATACCTATACGTATATATATAATACTAGTATAATTAAATATATATATATATATATATTAATATATAATATATAATATATCATATAATATATAATATATAATCATATGATTCATAAGTAAGTATAATAAAATGTAGGCAACGCCTACCGGGGCACTGAATCTATTCTAGCAGGGGAACTTGTTCTAAGAGTAATTTCCTAAATACGGAATCCCAGACGAGGGATCCCGGATTCCCCCGAACATATGGGTCTCTGCACTCCGGGTCACTCTACATATTATATCTATATTATTATATAATATATATTATACCTATATAGTATAATAAACACTATATAGCATATATAATATTATATATATAATATACTATATATATATATACTACTATATTTATAACTATATATATATATACATACATATACTTAAAGTGTAATGAATAATAAAAAAATAATAATTATATAATTATTTTTTTATAATTAATATATTTAAATATATAATTATTTTAATATATAACTAAAAATAATAAATAATTATATATAAATAATAATATATATGTAATATATATTAATATATAGATATTTATTATATAGTATAATCATATAATATCCTAATATTATAACTATATACGATATAATATATACATTATATATAATATATATACTATATAATATATATATATATTATTATTATAACATAAATATATTATAATTAATATTATATATAAAAATATATTATATATACAAATTGTATATTAAATATATATATTACCATAATATAATAATATATAACGTATATACTATGCTCAATTAGAGACGCAGCTGTGAGCTATGGTTGATATATATTATATATTATTATATATATATAGTAGTATCAAGAGGGTCCGCAGACAACATTTATAGTTATAGTAATAATATAAGGAAATATAATACTATATACTATATATATATATATATAATACTTACTAGTATCTATACGACATAATTAATTAATTTAGTATATATATATATATATAACATATATATTATTTAGTATATATTATATACTAATATTATATATATAATATTTAACTATATCTATATATGAATAAATATATATAAATATAATTATATATAAATATAATACTTATATATTGGAAGCAACCGGAGAAAGAAAGAGAACAAAAAAGATGTTATAGAAAAATTCTGCTCTTTGCTGTTATTTTGTTTTGGTTTGAAAAAGGTGAAAGTTCAATTGGGAGCAAAATTTAGCGGAATAAAGATGTTAAAAAGTTATAAAAACTGTAAGAGAAGAGAAAAGAGAAGCAAGGAACAAACAAGAATTTAGACATTAATTTAAATTCTTCTCGTTCCACTTTTTCTTTGATCCTAAGGATTATAACATCTACAATTTTAAGCGATAATGTACTAAAGCGTGCTGCATT
>JABUQX010134732.1:15000-22500 GCA_015478945.1 Trachelipus rathkii | reverse complement strand
TTAGTACATTCAACCACTCCTCTTTTTTTACTTTTAACCGCTTGGATCACCTCTTCATTTCACCATTCACTGTTGAGATTCTTACTGCCTACTTTAGCACATCCACATACTTCTCTGGCACTACTAACAATGGCTACCTTCATTTGTGCCCAGATTTGTTGTTTCTTCTTGTTCACATTCAACTGATTTATTCTTAATTCTTCCCACTTCATTACTTACCTCTTTCCTCTCCATAAAAGCCCCCATTAACTTGATCGTACATAAAGCAGCATAATGATACGATAATCCCATCCGCAGCCCCCCTCACTGATTTAACATCCATCATATACTTCAGCATCTCCTCCTTCACCAGCACAAAATCATTCATATTTTTCACTTCGATACCATCTCTACTTACATCAACTCTAGTATACTTATGAATATTCTTGTGCTTGAAGAAAGTTTACTTACACACATGCCTCTTTCCTCACAGAAATCAATCACCATAATACCATTCACATTTTCTCCCGTCACCCCAAATTTACCTGTTATACTATCCCTTTTCTGATGACCTATCCAACCATTTAGATCGCCCAACACAATCAATCTGAAGCTCCTACTCACCCCATCTAAAACGTCATTCATATTATTCCTGAAAGTCGCACTCTCCTCAACATCACCCTCAGATGTTGCAACCATACATACCTTGACCTTTTCAAACTTAAATTTAACCATTAGAATTCTAGTACCCACACAAACAAAATCCACCATAGTTCTATTCCACATGTCACTCATCAAAAGAGCAGCTCCTTCTCTTCCCCTTTCATTCCTCTTCACTCCTGCACACACACACGTTTCACACCACATCACTCATCTTCACAGTTTCTTTTCATTTTTGTTTCAGTCGCAGAGAGCAAATCAAATTTCCCCTTTCTAAATACATCCATCACCTCTCCCCTCTTCTCCTCAACATTTATTCCTCTAACATTCCATGTACCCAAACGATTCATACAATTTCGCCGAAATATACATGGTCGCTTACGGCGATCACGACCATGTCCGAGGCCTGCAATAGCATACCTAGCAAGAGATAAGCGGTAGTGGGCAGCTAACCAAACATCCATTGTCCCTTTAGTCGCCATCTACGACACGCAGAATACACTCTGTGTGCAATTCTTTCTCCCCTACACATTGGGATATAAGATAATGTCTGTAAGATGTTGCTTTGAATAAGAGTTTGTATATGAACGCAAAAGAGAAAAAGGCGAACCATTAAGAATTGAATGCTCAGCGAAATAAATTCACACAACCATGCCCAATGGATATTCCGTCTCTCCGAGTGGTGTACACTACCTTTAAATATATATATATATTATATATATATATATATATATATATATATAGCATGAGTTGTTGGTTGCTATATATATATATATATATAAGTTGTTGCTATATATGTATATAAGGTTAAAGTTATAATGGAGTGCTACATATATATGTATATATATAAAAATATATATATATATATATATATATATATATATATATATATATATATATATATATATATATATATATATATATATATATATATATATATATATATATATATATATATATATATATATATATATATATGTAAAAGGTTGAGTATGTATGGCATAGCATATGATAATGAAGAGTAAAGAACTGGAAATGGATGAAAAATCCAAAAGGTAAATTAATTAAGTAAATAATTATTGACTAAAAATAATTTTGAATGTGAACAAAATTTCCGAATCACGTTCCGGAAAAAATAAAAAGTAAAATAAGATTTACAATTTTCACCTTTTCATTCCACTAATTACTGCTTGTTAATCAAAATTAAAAGCTTTATATATATATATATATATATATATTATAGCTATATATATATATATGCTGATGAGCATATAGCATATAGTATAGCATATAGCAGCAGCAGCAGTTATAGCATATAGTTATATATATATATATATATATATATATATATAAATTTATATATATATATATATATATATATATATATATATTATATATATATAACAGCGAGTATACCCAAAGCTGATTTGAACATTTAATTATTTATTAGCCGACTTGTTTCTGGTAAGAATCCTTCACATTTTCAAGGCTTCCAATATAATGACAAAATTTTATTACAAAAATAATTAATATATTAAATTAATAAATAAAGTTTAAAATTAATATAAAGTTAAATAAATAAAGCTATTATGCAGATGAATGAATGACAGCAATATATAATAAAGTATTCATGATTTAATCAAAATTTCACTTCAGTATTTAAAGGCTGTTACAATTGATAGATTTTCATATAAGGTCGGATTGAGATGCCAAATATACAAGGATTCTAACAACAGCGGATCGGGTTCCACTGTTTGGCCCAATATTCCAAAATTGGTATCCTGTATATGATGGTTTTCCCCGAAGAGAACGAACATTTTTATAGCTGAATAGAGCTTGATGTAAATGGCCTTAAAATTTAATGAAATATCTTTATGCCTGAAGCACATGTGTGGAAAGGCTTCGTATCGTCTTTCCTACCTATGTAGGCGGCATCGCAGTCACCGCACTTGTATTGATATATTACTAATGAGCACAAGGTAAATTAAGTGGTTTGAGTTCAAGACTGGACTAAGAAAAGTAGAATCTTTCCCGCTTTATTTAAGTATCGTTTTTAGGCAAAACATCTTCGAGAGGTTGTTGAAAATCAGACAGAAACATGGATGCCTTTATTTGGGGATAGTTATCGTGTAAGAGTATAAACTGAGATATATGTGGACGATAGAGCAACTCTTGTAGAGAGTCAGACTGAGATTAAACGTAGATAAAAACGAAAATTTTGGCAGTTTAATAGGGAGGGAGGGGTGGAAATGTAGGTAGTGAACTAGTGATAGTGGGATGGTTCTTGAAAAGAATTTTTATGAACTTGAGTAATATATACCTTTGAAAGTTTCTTATAAAGGATGGAAAAATGACACTAAATTACAAATAAAATCTCACATGGAGAACAGCAGGATCTTCATATTCTTCATCTGTAACTGATTTATCGAGTTTTTTTTTTTTTTTTTTTTTTTTTTTTTTTTACAGATACCACCACTCACGGGCTGGGCCCTTTTCAAGGAGGGGGCAGGAAATGGAAATAAAATACTAGAAAACCCACCCAAGCCCAAGCCTAACGGAAATCTCTCTTAGGTGAGCGTAGACGTGGGTTTTAAAGAGACGAAGATTAAATACAGCAGGAAAAACAGAAGACGGCAAGGAGTTCCAAAGAACAGAAGTGGCTGGAGAAAGAAGGAGGCACCATAGCGGGAACTGAGTTCGGGATTCTCAATACTCACGCAAAAATTCATGCGAGAGCATGGCACCCCCTGTATATTGAGAGGGCGACGCAATGGAGGTGGAATGCGAGCGGCCAACACCCCGAGCATCTACCGTTGTAGTACCTATAGAAAAGAAATATTGCGCCAACGTTACGTCGCAGTGATAGAGGGTCAAGAGAGTTAAAGTAGGGGATAGTTAATTAGTCTCTTAGCTTGTGGTTCCGGTCCAATAGAAGCGGTGGAGCCGAGCCCCCAGATGTGAGAACAGTACCCAAACAAGGGCGAATAAGGCCCTTATAACTGGAGTGGAGCGTAGAAGAAAAAAATTCTGCAACCTGAACAACAGAACTCCCAGCTTTTTTGAGGCCACCTTAGCAAACCGTTGTGGTTGTCATGAGGTTTCCAAGACAATTTTTTATTTACGTTCAGACCAAGAATGTTTATGTTGTCAACAGGTACGTTATAGCCGTCAAAGATAATAGGAAATTTAGGAAGTGTTTTTGAGAGGGAGATGTAAAGAAGTTGAGTTTTCAAAGAGCTGAATTTCACAAGGTTGCGGGGGCCCCACCGGGAATCCCATCCAGGTCGGCAAGAATAGAATCAGAGAGGCAACTCTAGATGCAAAAGAGGAGCAGATTTGAAATGAGTGGAAGAATGGAGAGTTGAGTCATCGGCATAAGAGTGAAAAGAGTTAGAAGTACAGCTGAGGAGATCGTTGATGAATTAAAAAAAGTAAGAATAAAGTTGGAGATAAAACAGAACCTTGAGGAACACCACAATTAACAGGAAAGGAGGAAGAAGTCTCTCCATCAACGAGTGCTGATATGGAGCGACCAGAGAGAAAACTTGACAAGAGTAAGCAAAGAGAAGGAGGAAACCCAAAGGAAGGGAGCTTAGAGAGTAGCAACGCATGCCATACTCGATCAAAAGCCTTTGATATGTCGAGCACCACCACCCAAGACTCCCCATAGTCCTTAAGGGCAGAAGACCATAAATCAGTAAGATAGGATAGTATGTCACCAGTTGACCTCGAGCGTCGAAAGTCATACTGATGATCTGAAAGAAGGGAATGAGACTCCAGATGATCCAGGAAATGAGAGTTAAGAAGAGTTTCAAAGATCTTAGATAGAATACAAGTAAGAGCTATAGGACGATAGTTGGTAGGATCAGAGCGGCTATCCTTTTTCGGGATTGGTTGGACATATGCGCTCTTCCAGCACTGAGGAAATGTATTAGTATAAAGCATAGAGAGAAGAGTTGAACGAGGACAGGGCCCAGCTTGGAAGCACACTCACAATGGGGAGAATGCCATCCGGGGCCACTAGCCTCCTGACACCACACATAGATCCCTGCAGAATCCATGCAACTAGGATCGCTGCAACCACAGGAAGAGGGCATAGAAATCTGAGAGGAGAAGAAACAGGAGGAAAGATGCCGGAATAGTCCAGGGTAGAATTAGAGGAAAAAGGAGGCCAAAGAGATTAGCCTTTTCAGGAAGAGTATTAACTACAGATCCATCAGAATGAATAAGAGGAGGAAAGACAGATTTACAAAAGTTGTTAGAGATGCTGGCAAGAGGCCAGAAATTTTTATCAACAAGAGAAACATGTATGTTGTCGCACTTTCTCTTAGTGAAAGTGCGCTTAGCAGCTCTGCAACTATTCCGAGCAGAATGGAAATTAGTAAGAGTGATAGAGAACGAGAGTTTTTCATGCTCGATAGGCAATGTCTGCCTCTCTCCTGAATGGAGCGAGAACATTCTCTATCATCCAACCATGGATTTTGTGGAGAAAAAGATTTAGTTGAAGGTATGGAATGAACCCACTCATACCCTCAACGATTACGGCCCCCACCATTTCTTTGAAGCGGTGACCGAAGCGTTCTCCGAGTCGTGCTAACATTCACTCCAAGTATGCTTGCCGAGAACGATGCAACGCTCCCCCATCAGCCCGATTAAAGTGCCAGAAAGTACTTTTAGGGCATGGTGGAGCTGCACAGAGAAAAAGTTTTAAAAAAAAAAAATTAAGAGCTACAAGATAGTGGTCAGGAGTTACCAAATAGGAGGGAAAATGGTGTATTTATATTGAGAAGGAGTAATGGTAAAACATAAGCCAAGCGTGTTCAAGAATTGGTTAGAACGATCTGGTATGTGTAGGTTCTTTAATTAACTGTTCCAGATCGTTGAGAATACAATGTTTTGGCCTCCTCCTCTTGCATCAGTATGAGAGGAGCCAAACCACCCAGTGTGATGTACGTTGAAATCTCCTAAATAGATGATCTCGGCATTTGGATGGAAGAAGTAACAGTCTCAGTAGTAAGATATTCAAAAGGAGGTGAAAATCTGTTCCGTTAGGAAGGCAGTAGCAGAAAAACAAGATAATGGTAGTAGTAGGAGAAAGATTTTAAGCCACAGAACATCGAAATTAGGAGATTCAAGATTCTCAAGACGTGTTACAGGAGGTTAATGTTTATATAGGCACAGACTCCAACCGTTAGGCTGAAATTATTGGAAAAGGTTATAGTTGGAGATATTAAGCTTATTTGAAAAAGAATCCCTTAGCTGGGTCTCTCAGACAGTAATAAATGTTAGGTAGAGAGTTAAGTGAGGTGATATTCCACAGATTCATGGTTAGCTTTCAGGCCACGAACGTTGGCAAAGTCAATAGAGAACCCCAGCCTGTGCCCACCCCTACATCTTCTCTGTCCAGTCACTCAAATAGACACCCACACAAACAACAAACACACACAATCGACCATACACAGTCCACCCAAAAAAACAACTGAATTGGGTTTTTATTAAAAATCCCGCGCCCAAACAAAAAACAAAAAAACACACAAACACACACACACAGATTACGTACAAAAAATGATAAACAAAGTAAAAAAAAAAACAATTTAAGCAAATAAATGCTATAGAGGCATTGAAAACTTAAAAATAAAAATTATTAAAATTTATGTTTATAAAAATGGAAACAAGACTAATTAAATCAGTAATCAGTAAATATGTAAGTAAATAAAACCAAAAGTTAAAAATCACACACACGCACTCGCACAGCTTCACAAGTTTACGAACGTGAATGAAACTTAAAAATCGGATACCAATAATCTTCATTAAAACTTTAAAAGAAAGCTAAAAGCTGCATTAATGAATAAATTAAATACGTAAAACTTAAAAAGTTAAAAAGGTAAAACACTAAAAACTTATCTTAAGATTTCGGTCGTTCAAAAGATTAGGTTATGTTTCCATCCGAGTCTTCTTGAGAGCGCTTATTCGTAATTATTTATAAATAATTAAAACCACTAGACTAATATGACATTAAAATACTGATGCACTTAAAACAAAATTAAAACAACACTCTAATAGCACAAATTAAAAACAAAACACAAACACACAGCAGAGCAAACAAGAGCACAACCTTCCACTTTCAAAACTAAACTCTTACATCAACGGCAATTTATAACTGCGCGCTAGCTTTCATGCTCTTTTCAATGTGAATGAAGTCTGGAGAAACTTTCATGTTCTTTTCAACGGGGATGAAGTCTGGAGAAACTTTCTTGTTCTTTTCAGTGTGGATGATATCTGGAGCAGCAGAGTTAGAGAAGAAAAGAGATCTCATATAGCGGAACTGAAGTTCTGGAGAACTATTTCATGCAAAATAGAGAAAAGAGAATGAAATGTGACTGACTTAGATATACAAAGAAGAAGCAGCTAGAATAAAAAGTTTTTGCATCTGAAGAGAATGTGTGAGAGTAGAGTTTCTAGAAAGAAAGAAGGGTGACAGTAGGAGCAAGTTCGGCTGAAGGATAAATCCGAAAGTAAAGGAGGGAATTAATATAATGTATATATGAGCATATATACAGCAGTGGGCAGATATATATATATATATATATGAGTTATATATATATATATATATATATATATATATATATATATATAATATATATATAGTAATATATATATATATATAAGAGAGAGATGAGCGCTTATATATATATATATATATAAAAAAAAAAAAAAAAGTAAATATAAATATATATATATATATATATATATATATATATATATATATATATATATATATATATATATATATATATATATATATATTATGAGAGATTAAGGAAAAAGAAAGGACAGAGAGACTGAAATATCCAGAAGAGA
>JABUQX010134732.1:0-10000 GCA_015478945.1 Trachelipus rathkii | reverse complement strand
GTTTGCGTGCTGGCATAAGGTTGGCTGGGTTAAGGCTGTGCTGGGCTATGTTACAGCGTATATATATATATATAAGACGCCAAGAGCATATATATATATTAGGGCCTGGATCGTAATAACCCCCCTTCGATGTTTTAATCGATAATATTAAACATATTCGGAGGAGTTTTTAATTAGAAACTAAATGTAATTGTGAAGCTTTAAAAATGTTATAACTTGTTCTTTACTTATATAAATAATGTATTGGGCCTCGATATTTGGATATTTTTATATGGGGCCTATATTTTATTTGATCTGGGGTGGGGTCTTCGGCCCCTCTGGTATCATCCTCGCGTCCCCAAGCAAAGATGAAGCCCTCCGCTTCTCACTCTCGAGGGTCAGGTGTGATTAAAATAAAAATACCTTCAAAATTATTATAGATTAAAAATATCGATCTTAATAAATATTATCAATTAAAATATCGAAGGAAGGGCGATACGATCCAGGCTTCATACATAGCGGGCATGGGTACTGCCTTGACCGGTTGCAGGCTGTCACTGACGAACGCTGCGCCAGTTGCTGGAGCCCCACCGCTAGCAACGGCACCGGGTGCAGGCATTGGTTCGGCTCTCGGGAATGCACGCGTGTGGCGCTACGGCTACGTTGCCTGCTGGCTGCTGCTACAGCAGTTGGCTGCTGGCTACTATAAGGCTATATAGCTGGCAGCAGATATACGGCATATATATATTACTAAGTTGTTAAAGATAGCATATGGTGCAAGGCTATACAAGGTTGCTATTCATATGCTATTGGCATATATATATATATATATATATATATACATATATATATTATATATATATATATATATATATATAGTTGTATATTATATATATTATATTACATATATATGTTATTATTATATATATATATAAACATATATATATATATATATATGCTATATATATATTATATATAAATATATGAAAGATATATATATACATATATTGTTAAGTTATATATATTATATATATATATATATTATATATGTATATATATACATATATATTACATATTACTAAGTGGCTGGCTACAATATTGTCGATTGAGATACCGATAAGTGCTGAAAGGCTGTTGGTGCTGTTGGCTGGCTGGGTTATTGCCATGGCTGCAGCTGGCTGGGCTGGCATTGTTGCCTACATGGGCATATGCCATAAAATACATATGCTGAGGCTGGTTGCTGGGTTAGTTGGTTGCTATACATACATATGGCTGGCTGGTTAAGGTTACATGAGTTGAGCAGCTACTAGGAAGAGTTGAGTTGATATAGTTATTATTATTGCTACATATACATATTATTTTCATATATATATTGTTATATATACATATATTACATATATATATAAAAAAAAGAGAAGAATATATATATATATATATATTAAGGTTATTATATATATATATATATATATATATATATATTATTATTATTGTTGGTTATAGCAATTATAATTGGCTGAAATTAATAAATCTGAATATTCCTGTTCACATTTATTTGCTTCATCAAACATATGATCACACAAACAATTAGTTATTGCCATTATTATTATTATTATTATTATTATTATTGTTATTATTATTACTAAGGTTGATTCCCTAATTTGATACTGACAAGTCCCTCTAGTATTTTTGGATCACCTTTCGAAGTACTTATGATGTTGCTTGTTGCTGCTGCGGTTGTTAATGCCGTTGGCTGCTGGGTTGCTGTTGCTTGCTTTGGGCTGTTGTGTTGCTGTTGTTGCTGTTGTTGCTGTCGCCATTGTGATGATACCTACCAATCTCGTGGCATCCACCCAATTGCTGCCGTAAATATTGTTGATTCCTTTTTAAAATTTATATTTTGGAGAAAAAACTTTTTATCAAACGAAAGGTAGTGAATGTTCTGTTAAGTAAACAGAATTATATTCTACAGGAGAAAAATCACTTGAAAGACCAATATCGTCGTCTGTTTCTCTCAATACTAAGAATGCGCAAATTTGTAGTTTTGAGGAAGATGGGTTGGGGAAATCAAGCAGTGAGGGAAAAGGATTGATGAAAAAAGGTTGAGGAAAAAGTGTTGAGGAAAAAAGGTCTGAGGAAAAAGGGTTGAGGAGAAACGGTAAGGAAAAATGGGTTGAGAAAACGGATTGAGGAAAAATGGTTTAAATGCTCGCCTGAGAATATAAATCCGTAATCATGCCGAGCAATGAACCTGACGTAGTGGGGTATAGCTTTCCGAACACATTAGCGCTTTTGTCATTAAAAATTTTGAAAGTCAAAGCTGTTTACAACGCCCACAAGTAAATAAATGTCAAATTTTCAGATATTTGCGGTGTTGGTGTTGGTGTTGGTGTTGGTGTTGGTGTTGGTGTTGTGGCCACAATATCAAATCGAACAATATATAAAGTCTTCGAAAAATACTTATTTACCCCAAAATCTTAGAAAGAGCTTTTTCCTATATTTAATTATAGACATAATTTTATGAAAAATATTCAGCCCAATTTACTCTATTATAAATTTAAATTTCATATCATTAAATAAGCAAAATAAAGGGTTAAAAATCCTTGAAGAAGCCACTTGCTTCGCTTCTGAAGTTTTCTTCAGACATTTTTCGAATTTTAAATGAAGCGGAAAATAAGAGGAAAATTCTTTAAAATGTTCCTGATAAATTTTAGCCTTGAAATGTGAGAACAAAATGAATTCACATATTTAGCAAGAGGGAAAAAAATTCACACCCACACTCACACACACACACCTACAGGTCATCAAACTATATATATATTGTCAGATATATATATATATATATATATATATTATATATAGAGTATATATATATAAGTTATTATATACATATTGGTTATTACTAAGAGCAGATATAGCAGCAGTAAGAAAGCATGTTATGTTGGTACAGCTGGCATGGCATATGCTGGTATACATTACTAAGGCTGCTGTTATTGTTGGTTGCTGCTAAGGTTGCTGTTAAGGTTATTGTTAGTATATATATATATATATATATATATATATATATATATATATATATATATATATATATATATATATATATATATATATATATATATATATATATATATAAGGGTAGCTGTAGCATATATATATATATATAGCAGTATATATAGCTATATATATCATTTAAAGAAACTAACAAAAAAATCAGTGCCTCTACAGCTTCTGTCTCTTATGTAATACCATTAATCTCAACGCTAAGGAAGCATTTTGAACCATCTTCAAATGAAAATGATGACGGTTTAAAAAGAATGAAAAAGATGTAATTAAACTAGAGCTAGAAAACGCTTTTGGTTCTGTGGAAATTAATGACCTTCATACTATTGTAACTTACTTAGATTACTGCGTTATAAAAGAAGTTTTTTTTTTTGTAACGATACTAGAACAAGTTAAATCGTTACTTTGTGTTGCTGTTGAAAACTTCAATCCGAACAGTCTATTACTCCGCCACCCATTAAAAGAAAAAACAAAAAATCTACAGAACCAACACCTCTTACAAGTAAAATCAATAACAGATTATTCACTGGAAAAATTTCTACAGTCCAGTAGTGATGAAGAAACACACGTATTACCAAAAGATGTAGTGCAAATGATTGAAAACTATCACCAAGAAAAACGATTAGATTCAAATGATGATCCAATCAGTTGGTGGAAAGTTAAGCAAAATGTTTACCCACGCTTGAGTAAACTTGCAAAGAAATACTTCCGAATAGTCTATTAATTAGCCATCCATTAAAAGGAAAAAAATGAAATATACAGAACCAACATCTTCTACAAGTAAATCAATAACAGATTCACTGGAAGAATTTCTACAGTCCAGTAGTGATGAAAAACACACGCATTATCAAAAGATGCAGTGCAAATGATTGAAACTATCACACCGATAAAAACGACTAGATACAAATCAAATGACGATCCTATCAGTTGGTGGAGTGTTAATTAAGCAAAATGCAAAATGTTTACCCATGCTTAAGTAAACTTGCAAGGAAATACCTGGCCTCTCAGCAGAAAAGGCAGAAAAGGCAGAAAAATTGATATCTCTCAAGCACAACCTTCCCATATTTGAATTTCAATACTAGTGCAAAAAGTATATAATCCATTGTAAAATCTCTTCATTAAGGTCGGAGGTTATGGAAAGAGGTTGATGGGGTCCATTTCAGTTCCCCGTCCCGTACCCTGGTAACAATTATATTAATAGGTTGTGGTTAAAAACTTCTCGATAGCAGCAGCAGCAGCAGCAGCATATATAGCAGTTATGCTGCTGGTGGTATATATTGGCTGGTTGCTGCTGCTGCTGGTTGCTGGCTACATAGAGCAGCATAGCAGCAGTGCAGCGCGCTGCTAAGGCTATTAGCAAGGTTGCTATATGGGCGTTATTGCTATATATTGTTGCTACATATATATATATATAATATACATACATATGTGTTGAGTTGTTGTTAGCAAACATGGAAGAGCAGCTGCTGGCTGGCGCTGCTGGTTAAGGCTGGCACTGGCTGGTTGCTGCTGCTGCTGGCTGCAGCTGCTGGTCGCTGCTGCTGCTGGCTGCTGCTACAGCGAATACATAGCAGCGCATATAGATATATATAGTGCTAATAGCAAGGTTGGCACATATATATTGGCGTTGGTTGCTGGGCTAAGGTTATTATAAATATAAAGCGTTGCTATTGCTAAGGGCTGGTTGCTATATGAAGAAGGCAGCGTTGCTATATAAGGTTGGGTTGGCTATTATATTATATATATATATATATACAGCTATATATATTATGATATGACATTAACATCCGCATCCGCATCCGCATATCCCGCATCCGCGGATGCTAAAATCAAACATCCGCGCACCCGCATCCGCATCCGCGGATGCGAAAAAATGACACTGCAAGCATCACTAATAGCAGCATATGGGCAGCAGCAGCAGCATATAAGTTGCTATTGCTGGTTGCTGGTTGTTGTTGGCATATATATATGCTATATATATATATATATATATATATATATATATACTGACGAGATGCCATAGTGAGGTATCCAGTCAGTATATGGTCCCGTGAAGCTTCCTCTAGGTAAATTCTGACTACGACGAGTTCGCACTAAAAGGTATAAAGGGGGTGGGGCGGTAAGACTGGGCTATCTTTTCGACTTGCGTCATATTCTTCTACTACTTTGTTTCCGGTGCATGATACGCACCCAATTCCAGCCTTGGGAGAGTGGTGGTGATGATGATTTTATATATATATATATATATATATATAGAACAGTTTTAATAATGAAAATATATATATATATATATATATATATATATATATATATATATATAGTTATTATTAAGGTTATATATATTTTTCTTACAGATCATCATTAGTACCGTATTTAGATGTAGGAAATAAAAACATATATGCTGAGGATACAGCTGGCTGGCTATTGGCTGGCGTTGGTTGCTGGGTTGGCTGCTGGCTGGATGGCTGGCGCTGGCTGGCTGGCTGGGTTGCTGTTGGAAGGCAAAGGAGCAGGAGCGAAGGCGCGCGCCAGTATACTATTATGCCATTATATATATACATACATGGCATACTATTATTGCTGGCTGTTGTTGCTGGTACAGGCTGGTTGGCTACAAACAAGCGCTATGTTATTACTACATACTGTATATTGGTTGGCATATTACATACGTTATTGGGCTATTGCTGCTACATAATATATATATATATATTATATATATATATATATATATATATATATATATTCGTGAATCTAAGACTTTCATAATGAAAAAAAAAAACGAATTCTTTACATTTTATTGTTTTATCGTGAAGAGATTCTGGAAGACATTTTATTCACACGAATTTCCGTCTGTTTTGTTTAAAATATTTCTATAAAAATATTGAAAAAAAAAGTGTTTGAGAAATAATTCTTTGCGCAAATGACGTCTGATAATTAATTAATTAAAAATAAATACTCTGAATTTAATGCATCGTTGTGTGAAGTCAAGAATGTGAAAATAGAAAATGACTTCAAAAATTAATTCTGTTTCTTTTTCCCCCTCGACTCGTAAGTTTTTTTTTTTTTGTTTTTTTTTTTAAAAGGAAGCGGAATTTTCAGGTTTTTATTGTTCAAATAATGTACCAAATTTATTTTACGTTTTTGTAAATAATTTTGAAAGGGGTTTTTGTATCTTTTCTTTGACTTTTTAAAGTTGAGATTCTTGTTTTAAATTTTTTAATTTTTTTATTTCTTTATTTTAAATTTTATGTAGCTGAAAAGGAAAATGGTTCCAAAATTTTATATTCTTTTCACGTAGTCTCTCATACAGAAGAAGCAGTTACAGCAGCAGCAGTTATATATATATATATGTTATGCTATAAGGCTGTTGGCTGGCTACGCTGGCTAAGGCTAAGGTATATATACATATGGCTAAGGCTAAGTATAGTTATATGTTGCTGCTGCTATATATATATGCTATACGTTATATCGTAGCCTCGGCAGCGAGCGAGAGCGCCCATGCTAGCGTGTAGATCGCTTTTTAGAACCCTGAACGCTCGCGTTCCAGCGGAGCGTAGCGACGTTGCTCATTGTTATTATTATTATTATTATTATTATTATTATTATTATTATTATTATTATTATTATTATTATTATTATTATTATTATTATTATTATTATTATTATTATTATTATTATTATTATTATTATTATTATTATTATTATTATATATACATATTATTATTATTATTATTATACATATTAGTTATTATTATTATTATCATGATTATTATTATTATTTCTTTGTTTTTAAAAAATGTTTATGATATATTTGAAGAGGATAATAATGAGCTCCGTAGCCCGAGCCTAAAATGAAAGAAAAAAGTATGTAATTTATTGTGGAAACGTTTTTCTTTTATTGATTAAATCACTTGTATAAATTATGACGTAAATACTTTATTATAACTCTAGAATCGATATATAAATCGTAAAATAAATACTTTATGACTGTTGCGTAGTGTATGTGATAGCACAGTGGACTAGTTTGGCGAAGGTCAAGGGTTTGATTCCTATAAATTGTCTAAAAAGTGTCCCCTTCGGATAAAAGCTCAATAGCGAGGTGAGAATACAAGGCTGGCTGGCTGCTGGTTATACAGCAGCCAGAGCAGCTGCTGCTATTGCTGCTGCTGAGGCTGCTGGCGCTGGCTACTGGCTGCTACTATTACAGGCTGGCTGGCGGGCTGGTTACTGATATACTGAATGTTGGCATACATACTACATATTGGCATGCTACATATATATTATTGGTTGGCTATATATATGCAGGGCTACAAAGTTATTATTGGGCTGGTTGTTGAGCAGCAAAGAAGAGCGCTAGCTATTGGTGCTATTGTTGGCTGTTGCTATTGGCCATAGTTGCCATACATACAATATATTGATATTAAGTTATTATTATTATTACTAAGGCTATTACATATATTATTAAAAGGTTACATATATATATATATTGTTATATATATATTATTATATATATATATATATTATATGTATACAAACAATTTGAATTTTATACTAAATAATGGTGACATAACATCGAGCAAGGTTTACATGGTTCTCGTGAATGAGGGTAATAATAATATTGGTCAATAATGGTCATCGGTCAATAATAATAATACGAATAATATTACTAATGGTGAATAATGTAGAATAATAATAATAATAATAATAATAATAATAATATTATTATTATTATTATTATTATTATTATTATTATTATTATTATTATTATTATTATTATTATTATTATTATTATTATTATTATTATTATTATTATTATTATTATTATTATTATTATTATTATTATTATTATTATTATTATTATTATTATTATTATATTAGTAGTAGTAGTAGTAGTAGTAGTAAGTAGTAGTAGTAGTAGTAGTAGTAGTAGTAGCAATGTACCAGTGGTAGTAGTAGTTGAAGTTGTAATAATAGTAGTAGTTGTAGTAGTAGTAGTAATAAGAGTAGTAGTAGGTGAATTATATATTTCATAATTTGCTCTAACAGAAGAAGAGACCGACTGAGATATTGTAGAAGAAATCACTGTCCAATTATGAGTTGGGATTACCCAGGGCATTGGTGCCCAACCTTTAGTCTATCTCGAGCAAAATAAAGAATTTAAAAATTTTAGGCAAGCCACACATATGTCCACAGCCACTAATAAACATTAGCATATATAGAGTTATATATATATATATATATAGCATATAAGTATATATATATATATATATATATTGTTATTATATATATATATATATATATATATATAAATATATATATATATATATATATATATATATATATATATAATTTTTAAAAAGCTATTTTATTTTAAGAAACTTAGTGAATCTGAATACGCGAGCCGCTAGCCACATTAAAACGGTAGGCGAGCAACGTGTTGGGAACTGCTGACCTAGAGTATATACTGTAGACTGTAGAGTTAGGGAGGGTTTTTAAAACATCGGAAATAACACAATTAAAGAACGAAAAAATTCTTATATATGCCGGCACATGTACAGAAAAAATCAAGATGGTGGATCGGTTTGGAGAAAGAAGAAGAAGAAAAAATAATAGTATTAAAGGTGTCTTAGATGTTCTATTTTTAAAGGAGAAAGATATGCGGTTGGAGATTTTCAGAAGAGGAAAAATGTCTGTTTGTAACGGTTGAACGTATTAAAGATCGCTTTTAACCATTTCATGGACGGAAACAGATTAAAGTCTATCTGTACAAACTGGCGAGCATTTAGGTAAAAAAAAGGGAAAGAAAAGAAAAGAAAAAGAATATATATATATGAGCAGCAGCATAGCAGAGCAGCAGCAGAGTATGCATATATATATAGTTAGCAAGTATAGTATATATATATATATATATATATATATGTATGTATATATAATATATATATATATATATATATATATATATATATTAAATAGAAGGAGAAGAAACAAGGTAATGAAATCTGTGTGGGAAAATAATTAAACCTTTTAAAAGAATGAAATAATTGAAAGAAGACGCAGAAACAATTAGAGAAAGAAAACGAAACAATTAGAAAAGAAAACGAAAAACAGGAAGACGTTTAATGCTAAGTGAATTATGAACCACATCACGAACGAGTTAACACTCATTTGGGAATAATCGAAGCAAATAAAAGGCCAAACTCTTTATGATAATAATTAATTATATATATATAGAAGAAGAAGGCAAGGGAAGGCAGCAGGCAGAGTATGTTGTTGTTGTTATATATAGATATATTTAGATATTTAAAGATATGAGCAGCATATATGAAACCTTTTTATATAATATATATATATATATATATATATATATATATAATCTTTGTACAGTGTGGACGTGTTTGAAAGTGCTCTCCATTGAAAGTTTATATTTATTTCATTTATTGTTATTATGTAGTGCTGTGTTTAGTGAAAGTATGTGTGTTTTTCAAACCTTATTTTGTTTAAATTAAAAGTATTATTAAATCAAATCACTCAGCAACCATTTATTCATTTCAGTAATGTTCTGCGATCGGTGTTTTAATTAAAAATAAGTTCTAGATTTAAATTTTATATTTTTATTCAAGTTTTGTAGTTGTAGGTTTTATCAAAAGTTAATGCCTACCTATTCGGATGGGTAAAAGCCACATGCTTAAATTTTATTCTTACACGCTTGAAGAATTTGACTTTTAATTAATTTTAGCAATTCTAAACTTTTTGATTTAGGTTTTTAGTGTATGAACAATTTTATCTCGATTTCTCCATTTGTTTTTATTTTGTTGTGTGTGTGAGATGGCAGATTTGCGTAGGCGAGAGCTTTCTATTGACTTTTACCAACATTTGCGGTGAAGGGCGCACGAGTGCACGAAGCAAGCTTCACGATAAATGCGAAACGGTTAAACACCCAAAATCTTAACTGAACGAAGTACCG
>JABUQX010134730.1:0-28488 GCA_015478945.1 Trachelipus rathkii | reverse complement strand
CAAAATATATTCTGCAAGCCGTACCGACAGGATTGCTAAATACAATCAATTAATCAGAATAGAAGAACAATTATGAGAAAGTGCTTTTTATACTAGATATAGATTAAATTTGTAAGTGAAAAGGCTCCTAATGCGGTATTCGTATTTCAGAACTAGTAAACATTTACATTTTTCAAGCAATTGTCTGACTTCTGGTTAGCTGCACCTCCCAAAAAGAGGAAACGAACAGGAAAGTGTGGGATTTTGCAATTGCAGGGTGTTCTGGAGGAAAAACCGAACGTAAGGCACCACAAACGGCACCACACGGCACCAGAAAACGCACCCAACACCACAATGCGCACCCACCGGGCCGGCAGCCGCACCGCCACCACACGCACCTGCGCACCTGCTCCGCCAGGGACCCACGCAAGTAGTCAACAAATGCGGCCAGACGAGATGTGGAACGACCAGTTTGAGTAATAGCAGATGTATAAGTATAAATTAATATTATAATAATAGATAGATAAAAACTGAGAGACTAGGTGGAATCTATGAAATTATTACTTATTAAATTAGAAAAATATTATAGTTAATATAATAAGATGTTGAAAGTGAAGTCATATGTAAATTTACAGCTATTATTCATATATTAAAAAGAGCACTATTTCTTGAAGAACTATCTAGTTGAATATATATATATAAATAAACGATGTATATATACATGGTATTACCATTTTTTGATTTGCCATCTGAAGAACAAAATTCTTTATCGCTTCTCTTGGTTTTAGTTTATTTAATTCTATTATTTTCAAACCTTTTGAATCAGATTGTATAAGAGAGTAATATTATTATTTTTATTTTGCATATCTTTATTTACGGAAAATTGTTCACTAGCTTTCGCCAGGGTTCAAGCTCACTCCTTTTTGAATTGTAATTAAAGTAAGTTCACAAAATTTAAATATGTATTAAAGTAACAAACTTTGAACTGTTTAATACACCAACGTTGTTCGGTTGAGTTGGTTGATTTGTGTTAGTTGACTTTGAGTGTTGAGGTAAGTTAGTTGAGTGTAAGTTAGTAGAGTTAATGTGGTGGTTGTTGTGTTTGTTGTCTTTTTTGTTGTTTTGTTGTTGTGTTGTTAGGAATTCAGTTAAAACCCACAAATATCTAATCAATCTCTAAAAAAACAATACCAGCAAAGAAGGATACATTTTGGATATCCTGTTACAATATTTGTACCGAACAATGTTTAAAAAACAGAATAATTAAAAAAATAATATCTCAAAAATTTACAATTAGCTACAGCAAAAAGGAATACATTTGTGAATCCTTGTAAAATTTAGTTCGGAAAATGTAAATAAAAAATAAAACAAAATTTATGTTGAATTATAGTATATATGAGTGATAAAGCCTTATTTAAAATCCTTTATCTTACGCTTTAATATTAGAATAACTTTCTAGTAAGTTAAGCTTTTTTTCTTGTAACTATAAATAACTACCCCATCATTACCGCACGGATCAGGTCGGCTTCGGCTCTTCTGAGTGAACTACGGAGACTCTGTTAGGACCATTTACCCCCCTCCGGGGTCTCCGGAAGCCCCCTACTTTCTGGTTATCTGGGTGTCGCGGTGTTCCTCCGCCCGCCATCCTAGCGGGGTATGGAAAAGACGTCCCCCCCTTGTTCCCTGTCCGCTGAGCCACCAACCATTGCCATGGTAATACCCTTTACAAAGTAATATAATTATATACCTATATATATACGTAGTTATTATATTATTATATAAGATAATAATATTACATTAGATATATATAATATATATTATATATTATAATAATCTTATATATGTATATTATATAAATATATTATATCAACACAACATTTAATATGGTCTTCCGCGCTCCTATAACAAAAAAATACGCCAATATTTATTTACTTTATTCTATTTTTTATTTTTACATTCCTAAATAAAATTTACAAGATAACTTATAATGTATTCCTTTTCGCTGTACTATTGTAGTTTTTAGATATGTTTTTTTTATTGTTCTTTTTTTTTTTTTTTTTTTTGGTTTTTTATTACAGTATTCCGCAAATAAAATTTACCAGATTCAACATGATCCTTTTTCCCTGGGTATTTGTCAGGTTTTTGAGATAATTGGATTCATCTTCATTTTAAAGATCACCTTGTGTTGTGTTGTTGTTTGTTGGTTTTGTATTTTATGTTGTTTTCTTCTTCTTCTTCTTACTTCTCTTCTGCTTCTCTTCTTTTTCTATCTTCTTCTTCTTCTTCTTCTTCTTTCTTCTTCTTCTTCTTCTTCTTCTTATTCTTCTTCTTCTTCTTTCTTCTTCTTCTGCTCTTCTTCTTCTTCTTTTCCTGTGTGTGCTGTGCGTGCGTGTGCCTTCTCTTTTTCTTTCAAAACATGCTATGTTTGTCCTTATTATCTTATTAACCATATAAATAGTTAAAAGAAATATTCTTAGATTGTAAAATATTAATCTCGATATTCTGCTTCAATTTCGGAAAATAATAAAATGAATATGAAAAAGAATACACGAGAATCCTCTCTCTCTTCTCTCTCTCTTCTTCTCTCTCTTTCTCTCTGCTCTCTCTCTCTTTCTCTCTCTCTTCTCTCTCTCTCTCGCTCTCTCTTCGATCTCTTCTATTCACGCCTCTCTTCACACCACAACACACGAGCACTAACACATTCACTACACACCACCTACTCCTTTCAGTCCCCTAAGAACACCACGCAGTAATATTTTTTGACGTAGAGAAGAATGGTAACTATTACTACACATTCTTAGTGCTCCATTACCATATATGATATTTTCCTATCAAAACAAAAATGAAAGCCCTACAATAAATTATTTATCTTCTCCTTATATCCCCATATACTTTTCTTTCTTCAGGCCAGGTTCCTACAACGTACTTCTGCATACATAAAATATAGCCTATTTCTTTTTGTTTTAGTACTATCTATATTTAATTCTTCTAATTAGTATTAATTTTATTACTTTCTTGTTCTTCCCTTTTACGGATGAAAATATATAAAGAAATACATTATAATAATAATATAAGTATATTATACTAATAAATAGCATATATATATATACATATATACCCGTATGGGAAATTACAGATTGCAGCCATCTAGAAATCGATTATCGATACATATACAACTAGTTATAAATATAATGCATGAATGTATAAGATTGATTTTATTATAGTATAATATATATATATTATATATACTTATATATAACTACCTAATATATATGATTAAGATAGAGATAATTAGTATAGTATATAAAATATAGATATATATATAATATTATTACTATATATTATATATATATATGATTATATATTGAATATATAATACTACTATCTATATTATAACCATAATATCTATAATATAATTATATATAGTTATATATGATATATATTGATATATAATATATATATAACATAGATATAATAATAATAATAGTTTACATTTCTTTTTCTGAGCTACTATTATAATATATATATATATATTTACTACATTTATTTAATTATATATTTAGAATATAAATATTAATTATATATACTATATACATATATTGATTATACTCGCTAATATAATACTATACTAAGATCTATAAAGTATATCTATGATATATATACATATTATAGTATATATACTATATAATATATTTTTTCAAGCCAAATTTGCATCATCCTTTTCCTATTTCTGCATAAGTGGTCCTGCAGATGATGGGTTCTACCATTAACTGCCGTCAGCACTAGGTCCTACGCCCAATAGCAAACTGCCACCTTTTGCAACAATTTCAATTAAATTACTAATAATAAAATCTGCTTTGAAATATTCGTTAGTATATATATTATAATCATTCATTAATTCACTACTATCTGATTATATATATATTACAATAAGATATTATATATATATAAATTACATATAAAACGGTATCTATAACAAGTTAATAAACAAATTCAATGTATACATATTTATGGATATATGGATTGATGTAATCATTTATTATATATGATGTAAATTAATCATATACTATAATATATATATATATATATATATATATTATATTATTAATATAAAAATATATCATATATTATCATATAAACATAATGTATATACTACTTATAATATATTTAAATAATTATATTAAATAGAATTAAATTCTTAACTTATATTATATACAAAATATATTATATATTAAATTTATTTTCATATATCCAACTCCTGTCGAGTATTCATTATGCCAGTCGATATATTACTTTATTAAGACTCGGAATGGTAAGTCCCACATTTTTATATGAATTTGCATCCATTATTTTTCCGATTTTCAGAAATTGTTATACATAGTCTTGTATTTGCAGTATGTAAAACATTGACGGAGGATTTTTTTATGATAAAAATATTAACAAGATAAAAAACTAAAATTTCCTTAATTTTAACATAGATTATCCAGGGAATTAGGAAGTGATAATCCCGTATTTAACTTCTCCATCCTAATATGATCGTATTAAAAGTGCGACAGTACAAAGTGGCACGACGGTAACCCTGTATGTATTGCGTCATATATCACTTACGAATCACTCCCGTGAGAACCCGGCTTAAACCTAATTGATTCAACACTTAACTTATATTTCTTTTTGACGACATACTACTGTTCATAACAGAAAATATCTTCTCAATAAGTGTTGTATTTTCTGGAAGACAAAGATTATTTGCTATTATCACACAAAAAAACTTGAAAGCTCGGGGGATTTTTGGTTATTTCCCCCAAAAAATATGTACTCATCTATTAGATATAGAAATGTTAACTTTTTTTTTTCTATGTATTTGGAATTGCCCCGCAATTATAAGTTTAATGAAAGTTTACTGATCGAATACCAGAGATTCTTCTGTTTCTGTGCCTGTGATGAGTTTCTCATATAGTCATCCAATGATATTGATATACGATTATTGGTTTTACATAATATACAGGTATATTTATAGTTTTAAAAAAAATAAAAATAAATAAAAACAGAGAAAATTGACATCTTCATTAAAAGATTGCGGGGCGTTCGGGAAAGATGAATAAATGATGCTTATTGTTTGCCTAGTAAAAAATTATTATCCATTTTTAAGCAAAACAATGTTAATATGGTTCTTCACATATCGTTTACTAAAGGCGTTTTCGTTTTTATCATGTGCTTACATGTTCCGGTATTAGATTTCTGCAAGGATTATCTTCGTCCACACTGACACTGTACACACTCCATAGAGCTACACGTAAATCAGGATCAGGATGATCTCGAGTGGACTGCAAAGTCTTGCCCACTGAATAACTGAATAGTATAGTGAATACTCAGAAGACATTTTGACTATGTTATTTTTGGTTCCCGAAAAAGACGAAAAAATCTAAAACCCCAATTTTCGATTTATTTATACACGGCATTGGGGGACGGACGGAACGAAATATGGGGAAAAAAGAAGAGTTTCATAACTTCAGGTTGGAGAAGGATAAGATTTTATTTTTTTCCGGCTTTAAAATTTTTTTTTGAAAAGAATATCGGGATTCATATTAAGAAAAAATATCGAATATCGATATACGCCTAGAAATCGCCCAAAAATATCGATATATCGAGCCAAAAATATCGATATATCGATATTTTTTGGCCATCCCTAATAGAGAGAGAGAGAGAGAGAGAGAGAGAGAGAGAGAGAGAGAGAGAGAGAGAAGAGAGAGAGAGAGAGAGAGGAGAGAGAGAGAAGAGAGAGAGAGAGAGAGAGGAGAGGAGAGAGAGAGAGAGAGAGAGAAACATTAAACCATTAATATTGTATTAATAAATATAATCATTATCATATATTTGTTTTAAAGTGTGTCATTTTGAGATAAAAGAAGATGTCTGAGTTTTTGATAAGATGAATATTTAAAATATATTTCGTTTTAAATGTAAAATTTTTATTTCAGCAGCTGTTGTTGTTTCTCGTAGTAGTAGTAGTAGTAGTATTAGTAGTAGTAGTAGTAGTAGTAGTAGTAGTAGTAGTAGTAGTAGTAGTAGTAGTTCTAGAACAGCATACATTAATAACTGAATTTTTATTATTAATAAAAGAAGATACAAATTTGAATGTTGGTCCCTTATTCTCAGAAGAGTTTTATTTCTTCTCATTTTTAGCATTAATTATTTTATTATTTTTATTCAAACGCAAAAGATAGGAAATAGAAAGATATTTTTTTCATAATTTCTTTAAATTTTCCTTCAATTTATTTTAAGTTCTTCCCCTTTTGTCTGTTTGTATCCGAACGACTCTCTTGAGGAAAGTCCAACTATTCTAAACATATATAAATTTCCTCCTTGGGGAATTTCCTCCAATTTTCCCCTAAGTTTCCTTATTTATAAAGAAATAGGATTTACATTTTACGTGAACAATTTCACGATATTTAAAAAGTTAAACTTTTAAACTTGAAAAGAGCAAGAAAATAATAATAATAATAATAATAATAATAATAATAATAATAATATAATAATAATAATAATATAATAAATAATAATAATAATAAAAATAACACTCCTTAAAAGGAAGTTACAGAAAGAACATATATCGAAAAAGATAAGTTTATATACGAGCCCTGCAGTTTACGGTTATCTAAAACTCCAATAGAAAGATGGGAAGTTACCACAAGTTGCTTTTTTAGTTCATTGTAATTTTATGTAATTTTTAAAAAAATGTTTTTTTTTAAGGGGCTCGAGCCGACGAGGGACAGAGGGGGACAAGTCCCCCCCGTCGCCCCCGCTGAGGCCAAGAGACCCTAACTCCTGCCATCTTTGCTTACGTTAATCATTGGATTCCTTAGTTGAAAAAAAAAGGGTTATTGCAACCTTGACGCACTATGCCTGTATATTGAAAAAAAAAACCGATTACTTTTCGTTCGATAATATCGGTTAACTTCCTTTAAAGGAAAAAGTCATATTTATATATATATATAATTATATATATATAAATATATATAATATATAATACAATATATATATATATTATATTATTTATGATATATTATATATAGTAATAATATATATATATATATAAATAATTATAAAATACCTCTCCAACTAAGGTCATAAAGCATGAAAACTTTACGTTCTGTCAGTGGAACCCTACAACGCTATATACCATTTTGCCAGCTATTGCGGGATGCAAAATATTTTATCCATTAGTAACAAGCATATCAACTAATTACTATTAAAAACTGGTAGCAGAAGTAAGGATGAATGAGATAGCTCATTTACCGCCTTTACTAATATATATATATATATATATAATATATAAATATTATATATATATTATTATATATATTAATATAATATATATAATATATATATATATAAATATAAATATAATATATATATATTATAATATACTAATATATATATATATTATTATAATATATATTATATATATATATATAAAAATAGGCCGATTTCGATATTTCGTCATATGTATCTTAAAAAACTATTAATGCTACAGTAAAACGGAATAACATTCTGGAATGCTGGTCCAATGCTGGTCTGAAATGATAAAAAAAAAAAAAAAAAAAAAAAAAAAAAAAAAAAAAAATATCTCAAAAAGTACAATAGCTACAGCGAAAAGGAATACCATTTTGGAATCCGGTAAAATTTTAAATAAGAAAATTGTAAAAATAAAATAAAAAAAAAATTATTGTTATAAATATAGTATATGATTAGAAGGCCTAGTTAGATACCTTTATTTGGTTCTCGAATAAAATAATACTTTCTATTAAATTCTTATACGGCACCAGGGGGTCGAGCCGACGGGAACATAGGGGACGTTTTCCTACCCGTGAGGAGCGAGAAACCCCCGACCCTAAATACCAAACGGGTTCCGGCAGAACCCCCCGAGGGGAATTAGTCTACCCCGTAGTTCCCCGAAGGCCAGAGACCCCGATCCTGCCATCGGTGCGGTATAGGTGTATGACCGTAGTGCAGTGTGGGATCTGGCATTTTCATGGAAGTATTGAGAATGTTATCGAGAACAATAAAAGGCTCTAAAGGCATTACGTATATCCTGAGGGATGTTATCGCGTAACAATACCTTTCTGCCTCTATTAGGTCCCTTGTTCATGTGCAAAATTTACCCAGGATACCTAATGTATTCCTTTTCCCTGCTAAATATTTGTTTTTGAGATATAATATATATAATATTAAATATATGTTTTTTTTTTTTTGTTTTTTTTTTTACATTTCCAGACCCAGCACTGGACCAGAATTCCAGCAATGTATTCCGTTTTACTGTAGCATTATAGCATTTTTATGATACATATGACGGATAATCGAATGCTGACCATATATATATATAATATATAAATATATATATATAATAAATATATGATATTTATATATATATATATTATATATATATATATAATCTATAATATATAATAATAATATTATAATATGGTATATAACAGATTTTAAACTCTGTAACTAGAAACATAACATCCTACACGAAAATAAAATAAAGTTTAAAAGTTTTGTTGAATGGTTCATCGATTCAACTTAAAAAAAATATTTTAATTCGAATATTTGTAAGGTAGGAAGGATAAGATAAAATGTTAGTCCTGAAATATTTTACGTTCTATTGACCCTGAAACCGGCATTAGTCTCGAGAGCAAAGTTGCCAAATACCAAGGATGTTACGTAGGAGAAAATTTTTTCTTTTTATACCTTTTATCATCCTTACCGACGGAGGGACAGAGGGACGAAGTCCCCCCTTCTCCCCGTAGGCCGAGAAACCCCGACTCTCTCCCCTCGTCTTGTTTAAATTAATATATTTTTAGTGAAAAAAAAAAATTTCAACATGGCAACTTGCACGTTCCCCTCCGACTACTACAGCGTCCTTCTTTTGTCAAATAACGGGAATTTTTTCACAATTTAAAGATTAAATAACTAAAAAAAGACGTATTTTTAATTTAATTTCTTTTTATCATGGGCCAAAAGTGTCCAGAGTTATATTATATTCGTGTAGCTGTTATAGTTTTTTTATTACATGCATGTTTTTTCGGATGTGAATATATATATATAATATATAGATATTATTATATAATATAATAGATATATAATATTATATATATATATAATAATATGGAATATTATATATATTATATTATATGATATATATAGTATATATATATCCTTTTCTTACTTGCTTAGAAACTGAAATATGGTATACAGAAAAAAATATTTGTTTTAATTTTAGCTTCGTAAAATATTTATAAGTGGTGCCACACGAGGCTTAAAAGGCGTCTGTATAGATATTAAATAATATAATTAATATAATAATATATATAATTATATTAAATAAATATATATAGATATAATTATTATATATAGATATATTATAATATATTAATATAAAAATATATAAAAAAAAGCTATTAAAATGAACCTTATTCAAAATAAAATAATTTTAATTATTTATATTATATAATATATATATATATATATATATATATATATATATATATATAGTATATGAGTAATATATTAAATAATATAATTATATTTATATATATATATATATATATAATTATATATATATATAATAAAATATATATATATATATTATATATATATTATATATATATATATATTATATATTAATATATAATATATATATATATATATATATATTATATAAAAGTAATAATAAGTTAGCATAGTATATTATGATATATATATAAATATATATATATATAAGAGTATATATAGTAATATTATATAATAGTATAGTATATATAATATACTATATATATATATTTGAAAAATATATATATAAATAATAGTATATATAAATATATATATATATAAGTGAGTGGTGGATTCGAGTATAACTTGCTACGAGTTAAAATTCACTAAGCACTTTATTTCCATGACAGAAGAAAACTGAATAAGAAAGATAAGAGGAATAATCAAGCGGATAATGAAATTGATATAGGAAAATGAAAAAAAGAAAATAATTTAAGAGCTTTTTATTTTTTTTTATATCTCAAACTACGCATAGGTAAGAGAAGAAGAAGAAACTATAAGCATAACAATGCAACTATGAGGAAACGAGCTATGGGAAATTCTTTTTAGATGAAAATTCTTTTAGAGGAGGCTCGACCGACGGGTAGGACAGAGAGAGGACGCTTTTCCATAACCCCGTAGGGAGGGGCGGAGAAGCCCCCGCGACACCCAAATCAAAGCGGGGTTCCGGAGACCTCCCCGGAGGGGGAAATAGTCACGACCCCGACCGTCCCCCAGGAGCGAGAACCCCGACTCTTTGCATCTTTCCGGTTTACCCGTACTATAACTATTTAGTTAAAAAAAAAAACTTTGTATTAAAGACTTTTATGACGCCGATCTAAATGTATAATTACCGGACTTAATCGTGATTTAGGAGGAAATAAAAAAAAAAAAAAAAAAAAAAAAAAGAAAAAAAAAAAAAGAATATCAGTTTCCATGCAAGATTTCAATAGCGCTAATCCAGTATATAGTTATCAGTTTTGCTTTAATATCTTTAGTTCAGACAAGATCATCGGGATGGCGGAACTCTTTAGGTTTCACAACATTTATTGATAAGTGATATATAATATATATAAATTAAATATAAGAATATAAATATATATATATAGTATATAGTTAGTTATAAATATATAAATAATATTTATATATGATATATATATATTATATATATAAAGATTATTATATATATAATATATATATATATATATAAATATGAATTATATATATACTAGATATATAAATATATAGATAATATATAAATTATATAATATATTATATATATAATATACATAAAACATTTATAAAATATATGAGTACCTAGAAGAGGCAATATTAGAAAATATGTAGTAGTGATAATTAATAATGATAATAATATATAATAGTAATAAATAATGATAAGATGGGCTAAAAGAATAGAAGAAAGACCAAAGAACAAATCCTAAAACATTTATTTAAAAAGACCACTGGTAGAAGTGAACCAACGATCACGCCATATCAAGGCTTGCTAAATACTGAACATAATTCAGAATTTCAACCAGAAAAATACAGAAATAGAATTATTGAAAGAAAATAAAAATTAAATAAATATTAGATGAAAACAATAATCGACAATAAAATAAGAAAAAGTAACAGCTAGTGACAAAACAGTCTACTCAATATAAAATAGATATATCAGAAGTTTGTAAGTTCATTCTCTAGTATTTGAGCACCCAAATATAAAGGAATTCAAAGAATGAGTCCAGCTCCTTTATCAAATCAAAGATACATAGGAAAAAATTTGAATCTTACAGGCATGATATTTTCGAGAAAGAAAATGATGAGAATATGGGGATGTGCAAATGTCATAAACAGTTTATTAGAATAAAGCTATAATTATAATATATATAATAAAAGCATAGATACAATAGACGAAGTAATCAAGATAAAATATAAAAATATATGATGATTATATATAATATATATAATAATTATATAAATATAGTTATATATATTATATATAGTAGAAGTAATATTATAAACCTAGTATTGAGTATTAACTATGTATAATATATACCTAATATCATTAACATATAATATTATATAGCTTCACCCCCGGGGGCCGTATCTTAGATATAAAGCCGATAGCTATATATACTAACCTACCCCATAGAGGTAATAATAATATAGTAATATATATTATATATATATATATGTTTAATCATATATCTAAAATATATTAATTTTTTTTTTGAGTATATAATATATTATTTATATCAGAAAGTCATAACGCATAAATAATATCTTCCTACATCCGCTCGTCTCGTCAAGAGAGGCATGAAAGAATACGTCAACATTGCGGCGGATCCTTTGGAGGTATGTTGTTTCTATGATCTGATATGATATACAGAATAGGTAACAGAGATAAGTGTTTCACATATTTGAATAGTAATCCAACATAAACCTGCTACCACTCCATTAACGTAAACTTGAGGAGAAAGATAAGCCTCTACGATAAAGTATCTATGAGATTAAGAAATAAAGGTTTGAAACTTCCCCTAGGAACAAACTTAGAGAACAGAAAGCGGAAAAAGAACCAGTAAGAAAGAAGAAGAATAAAGAGGTAAGTGGAATCTCTTACCAACGCCCAACAAACTTCGAATAGACGCCAGAGTAAGAGAAGTAAGAGAATCGAGAAGAGGGAGAGAGGAAAAAAAAAACAGAAGATTAAATAAAGAAGCCCGCTAATGCGAAACAAGTCGAATACAGAAGAAAAATAGGAAGAGACAGTAGGAGTAAATCATGTACATACAGGAAAGTGACGCTAAGAATATGCCTTTTGTACGAAACATGAGAGACCTTCGAACATCAGACGACAAATATATACGTCTTATCTAAGCTAATAAGGACTCTCACTCTAATACCTTGTTCATGGTGAGGAATTGGAATAATCACGAGTGGTTTATGAATTGAGAATTAATTATAAACGCCAATACCCACAAAAGTTAAAATGCCATCCAAGAGGAACCAGCAAGGACGAAGTGAAACTTTGATTTGATATAACCACATTTCGTCAACAAATTCCTAAGGAAAACCCATTTAGATTAATGAATTCAGACGAATTAATAGCGTTACTAAAACAATTTAAATCAAATTGAATATCAAAAAGTCTTTGCGTGCATTTAAAGTGATCCAATCTTTTTAATACATATAAATGAATAATGATATGTGAAATTTGAACTGTGATGACTTGAATATTTTTTTTCTTTAAGATAATATATATCAACACATTGCATATATAAGCACACCAATATCGTTGCTATACGATTCCAGGTTAACTTCACTCGCTGACCCGAGACATACCCCGCTGTAAAAATCAATAGAATGCGGAATAAGTGCCCCAAACCCTAAACGGATTATTGAAGTTTATAAAATGGGCTCAGAGAAAAATATAAGTGTTTATTAAGAGTCATTTAAAGATCGAATTGTGGCGTTATTCCTCACATGTTAGAAAACGTAGCAGTGATATTCATTTTAGGAGCCTCCATGCGTGATTCACAAGGAAAATGCGACACACCATAAACATAAATGGACCCTAAGATGGTGTTATGAAAATTTAATTGTTTTTGACGATAATAATAATATACTAAAGTTCAAAGCCTCTAATTCCAAAATAGTCTCATTACCGAACGAAAAGATCATATGTGATTCACTGTAAAAGTACCCTCAAATTATTCGAAGAATTTAAAAGTACGAAAACTATCCAGTTAAACAAAAAATGTGGTCAATTGTGGAACAAGAAAAACAAAATTTCTAGATGAGAAGTTTTTCCTTTAATGGGTAACTTCTCTTGGTAATACTCTTTAATAAATCCCGACAATCCATTGTTACGATAATTGAACAAAGAGTTAGATTAGCCACGATGTATTCTGAGTATAAATCGAACATTACCTTACCACATAGAGTCGTATATCTATCATTCCCAATCCCTCAATTTATGCAATCGAATAGACGATTTGAAAATAAAACTGTATTGAACATATACAGTAATAACATAAATTTTTACCGTTTATCCCCACAAAAACTATGGCACTGTAGTTGCGCGTAAAAAAGCAAACGTCATTGCAACACTCGAGAAATCAAATACATTAGAATTTATTCCTAATTTAGTATTTTTATGTATTTTTAGGAACGCAGATTAGAGAGGGATTGAAAGGAAAATTAACTTTATCGACGTATAGATTTTTTGTAACCAAAACTAACGATTTCGTAAACGGGATCTTTGAATATATATTACCTCAATGCATTAAGAAAATATACTAGTTAGATATTGCTACCTAAGTAAATACAAGCGGTAACAATTCAAGTGCGAATCAGCGAATAATGATGAAAATTGTAATACTGAAAATGGCAAAAAAGAACATAGTTTGTAATGTATTGCGGATAAACGTTTTATGTTATTATTTGTTCTCGAAAACTACGATAGCCTACAAGAAAAAGCTCAAACACTCGTTTAATAACAGCGTTAATGGCAAAAAATTGTTCCTGAAAATTAGGCCTTATTTAAAAAATGCCACCTTTGGTTAATTGGGGCTATTTGACTTTTGGTTCTCAAAAAAACTACGATAGCATACAAGGCGAAAAGCTAGAATAAGCATTTCGTGGCCCGAATCAACACGTGTGAAAAACAAAGTATGCCCTTCAAATAAAAATGGAATATTTTTTTTTTGAAATTTTTTTGGTGCCGCTTTATCCTTTCTTTCTCAAGAAACAAAAAAGGGGTGAAAATCAACCAAAAATAACATTCGTGGATTTCAATAACTAACAAATGTTGTTTCCGGCCTATGCAACTAAACTACCGGATTACAAGACCGCATGCTAGTGGTACTGGCCTATATATTCCGTGTAGTATTTTTTAATAATTTCTGAATTAGAGTAAAAATTCTCTATGAAGCGGAACATATTCAATTTATAAGAGTTAATTTTAGCACTACTAACAAAAAAACGGTAAAACTTTAGTTTATGAACAAAAGAAACGTTAACGCAACTGTAGCTTAAGGGCAAAAGAAACAGCTAAACAAGCTTACGGACAAAAGAAACGGTAAAGCTTAGCTTATCCTTCAAGCATTTTCCAAAAAGGAAATTCCCCCTTTGGTGATCCACTTCTGCCAAAAAGCCTAAGTACGTGATAGAGTATCACACTAATGGATGAAGGATCAATGCGCGTAAAACAGAGGTCTGTATAATTTTTTAAGGAATCCCTCTCTCGTCAAGGATCTTATGAATCCCGTTGCAATTAACGAGAAAAAGACCGGACAATGTATCGTCAAATTATACCTTCTAGTTCATGAAGAAGTTAGATATTTAAACTCTAATTACAAGTTTCTGCAACAGGGAGGATTGTCAGCCTCGTCGACTCCAACTATGGCACCATCTTCGTTAAAAAATAGACAAAAAATATTTATCCGTCTCTCATGCTGATTGATGTGGGCGGCCGTGAGGCATGTTCCGACAAGTGCACAATCCCAATAGGTCACAGAACAAATTACACCTCAAGTAGTGCTTGGGCCTCCCCGAACTCTAAAGTATCAAGCGGTTTTATTTTTATATATGCGCCTCGCAGAGGTTTTTATGTTTAAACGAAGAACAAGAAAGTTTAAAAACATTTCCAAAAATTGCCTTTTTTTTTTGTCATAGGTTGTGGAAATTCGACGAAGACCATGTTAAATTTGAGGACTTTGGTTTCTCTTAGCGACAATTTCTTACAACTATGTGTGAAGTACGCCTGAAACTACCAATTTTTTTATAAGATGTGTAGATACAAGTAGTCGTTTATATACCTCATAATTATCTTTACTAACGGTTATTTCCCTCGTAAAGAAAAAAAAAGAACTGTCGCTTAAGAAGAAGACGCAACTAATTGTTCTAAGATAATTTAACACTCATAATCAGTCCCCCAGTAAGCGTTTGAACCAAGCAATATAACGCCTAATACGTCGTACCTTATTTGCGTATGCCGTAACCATATCGTTGCCCGCGCCCGTTTATCTAGAAAACATTGGTGTGGAAACAGATCTATATAATTACATAACAGGACCATACTTATGCAACTAATTTAAAAAGATGCTTTTGGTGATTCACACCATTACAGTATTTTTTTTTATTAAGTGTACACTTTTTTTTCAACAATCCCAGTTGCATTACATCCCTCCTAATCTGGCTTTCTGTGATAACCCAACTCATTATCACCGATTATCTAAATCTCCTTCTTATCTCTAATCTTTAGTAGTCTTTTGTCTAGGTACGACTCCCAAGCTAATGACATTAAAAAGAAATCAATTTTATCTCTCCTCTCTACTCATTAAATGTAATTCAAAACTATAATCTAATAAAGCATTAAAAATCATTATTCATTAATTATCCACGGTAACATAAAAAAAGTTATTGGAGAAAGAGATAAATGGACCCCACATGACAAACGAATCATCTATACGTTAATCTTCCTTGTCTGAACACGCCGTGCTCGTTGGTGAATCTCTTACATGAATGCTTTACACTCCTTTAACTGGTGGTCCCGACGCGAACTTCGTTCCACTATTAATATCTTGACTTCCTAGATACCTAAACTACCCGAAATGTGAATCTGGGATACCTATTGCTGCGTTTCGGTTCAACCGAGTTCATACTAATCTTGAACAGTAATATTTTGTCAGACACCTACTCTCCCTTGCTAATATTAATGAACCCATTTAGACTACTTCTCACGAGACTGTTATATCTTCTCATCCCAATACAAAGGGAATTGCACATGTACACAAACCCACTGGAAACATAGAGATTTGGGGGCACCAAATCTTTAGGTAATGAAAGGGGGGTCCTATTTTCGTTTGCCAATTGAATTTTTTAAAAGGCACAGGAGATTATATAGGGACGAGAGGAGTAGCATCTAAAATCTATTACATATGTCTTCATCTCATTAATACACTCGAAACACCCTTAGTTCAATCTAATGGAAGCTACGCTAATTAAATTACAGAACCAACACCACATTCCGGATCGCGTATTACTAGTAAAAGAACCCATCTCTTATCTGTAACGACTACTTGGACCACGTTTATCCACGAAACACACACTGAGTTCCATATTCTTATCATATAATAATAAAACTACCAACCCCCTTTGTGCCCGACCTCCATTATCCCTATAGACGGTTATAATACTGCTATGGACACCATAAAATTTCTTTTTAAAAATTCTGCGATAAAAAATTAAATAACCAAACGACTGTTCTTCAAAGCCAGCCCGTATCCGAATTACCTTTGACCCAGTGTTTATGTAGAATATAGTATTCTATAGGAACAAACTTTGATAATTACTCGCGTGGTGCTGTTATCCGCCCTAATAGTAAAGGGAGTACCCATTTGTAGCGCATTGCGTTCACCACTGTCCTGAGAAATATTTGGTATTATGATCTGGGTCTTTTCCAACTTAGAACGCAACGGTGCTCCGCGACTTTCTGTACGCACACGAATTCATAGGAGCGTTGAGTTTCATGCCTGCGGGTGAACAAATCCCATTTGTGCTCTGATCTATTGAGGTGTTCGCTTGTATGCAAGCAACCGATGCTGCAATTCCCTTTATTTTACAGATCAATATTCTTCTCTAAATTCTCAGAATTACATTCCGTAATCTCTTCAGTCTTCACTTTCCTTTTACAACTACTATCTATATATGTGTATATCATGTTATCAGGAGATTTTAGGATGTGAGACAACAATTCCTTCGAGACTCTACCTATCACTCTCGCTAATTTTCATTCACCTAGAAATCGTTGCAGGGATACTCTTCGACCGACGAGCAAACCGGGCTTAATGTGCTTAAACTTTGGCCTAACTCCTTGGTTCTTCTACTGAAAAAATTTTCTGGTCTCTTGCCAAAAAACAATCTCTAACACTTAATGTAAATTACGGTTCGTTCTTATTACGCTTCTGAATGTCTCGCTGATTAATTTTAGACTTTGAATTAAGGCTCAAGCTCTTTGCTATATAACCTTTAGCCATACCTTTTTCTCTCCGAATTAATCCAACACTCCATGGGACCTGTAGAACTTCTGTCGACACTTCCTCATCCTCCGGCCTTCTCTTCATAGGTGTCCTCTGCCCCTTTGCTCTTATAGACTATTAGACACATTTTGATCGGATCTTCCCCGGTAGCAATAGCCCTAATGGGTCATCTCTTGAACACTATGTCGACCTTGTTAAGAAGGCCCGGAGGCTGGAGCCTCCTGAGACTTCGAGATGGCATTCCCCTTCCCTCACCTCCCTCGAGTATGTACCTGATCGAGCAGTTAGCACATTTATGCATCTCTCCCTCGCATGCCTGAGCCCCGCGTCTATCCCTTCTCGTTCAGAAAATCCTTATCTTGCGATATCGTGCTCCACGCCACTTAATATCCCTTCAAGACTACTATTTATCTCTTCCACGACAACTTGTCTGGTGCGAGAGCTGGCCATATGTTCCATAAAATACTCCTATATTTCACCTGACTCGACATAAAGGAAAGCCGCCCTCTGATCCTTCTAACTATTCGCCCTATACTTAGAGACTCCTAAAACCGGGAATAATCTTTTAAATTCTAAGCGTTATCCCACTTCCTGAAAAATTCACGACCTCTTTTATTGCACTTTCTAACTCTATTCACTCTTCTTTTTAAAGATTCCTAAGTCACCTTATCGAAATCTCCCAAAATCCCGCTTCTTTTAGCTACTCGGCACACACTCACACTTTTTATCGGCGTGTTCCTAGGCCGCTCCCTATGATTAAAGTACAAAAAATAAGTAAGTTAAATACTTAAGTCTCTTAGCAACCTTTTCCATATGAGATAGTTAATCTCATAGAAAAATAAAGTTTATTTATTTTTATTGTTTAAGAAAAAAAAAGAAGAGAAACTTAAATTCTTGAAGGCTCTCATTATTTTTTTAAATTAGGGGTTTACCATTCAAGTTCTTCAGTCTCACATAATGCATGCACCCAAAAATAATGCGTTTATGGAATATCCCGCTTTTAGTTTGGTGTCTTAAAAAAAGCAATAAATACGGTTACCAAATTTAATCAATTCATTTGAAGGCATGATATAATACGACGATAATAATGATATGAAATTGTTATGAAATTGGCTTTTGATCACTTGCATCATGTTGCTCTATCATATTTAATAATATATGTGTTAAATATTTTAAGGATCAAGGCCTCTCGTCCACCATAGTGTTTTCCGCACACCCGCTGAACGTTCCATCATCTCTCAAATGACTATACTATAGTGACTTTTCGAAGGGAACCGAAAAAAACGATTCTGTCAATAGTGTGCTTCTCATACACGTGTTTTGTCCTTATCTCCTACTTGCGTCATTATCATCTGCCTTTTTTTCTATTGTGAGATTGGTTTAAACATCGCCTCGTTTTGCACACCCAACTCTAGATCAAACTTACATAATCCGTGACGTGATCGTAACAGCGCGCTATACAATTCTCGCCAACTTGCCATCCAATTTCCCAAATTCCAGCGCCTTTAGTTGTCTTATTATAAGAATCGTCCCATAAACAATATATTGCATCACAAATCCCCTTATAGAATATTATGCCTACCCTAAATCAATGATATACACCAGCTCAAAATCCTTTTAAGTGTTATAACGGAAGTTTCCAACGGGTTTTGGCACTTAGATACCGTCTCTCATACCACTCATTTTTATGTCCCGGTGATGAGAAACGAATCACATAATCTATTTACTGTTACATAAAATCCCCGTCCTGATTATTACAAAAGATTTACGCCTAAGCGCCTCTCCAAACCACCTCTTCTATATCCAATATACCTAGGTTACCTCAGCGTAATTCGACCGGGTTCTTTCTTATGTCGCCGCGCATTTTGTATTGCAGTGAAATCTCATCCTTGACTACTATGAGACGACACAACAAATAATAAAATGTCTATATTGAGCTTTTGTCCTGTGACACGGGAATCAACGGTCGTGAGGGAACGGTCTTAACCGAAAAGAAACTGGAGTTCTCCTGTTGACTGCCCCTGAAACGGTCTTTGTTTTCCTTCTCGTCTCGCACCGAGATCGCTTTTCTTCCTATGCGGTAAGTAACAAATTGTCATCATCCGCCCATTCTGTCGTTCGAGAACGCTCCTACTTTTCATATCTGGGTGGGCTCAGGTTTCATCCCGGGCTTTTGACCCAAGGTCGAGTCCTAATATAGTATGAGCCCAAGTAACAGAGAAGAGAAAAGGCTGAACTATTAGTAATAACAGTCGGCTCGAAGTTGAACCTTTCCTAGTTCCAACCTTGCTACCAGTGTCTAAAGTAAACCACCTCTATGAACCACCAGAAACTTCGGAGTAAGTGAAAATGAATAAGTTAAGTAATTATATCACAAATATACTAATAAAATGTTTAAACTTCTCGAACCCGCACTCTCTTAAAGCAGTGCTCCGAGGGCTGCCCCTTAGATCACTAACTCGCGTGCCCCGACCACTCCCATTATTATAAGTCCGCGGCACTTGACGTGAGCGTCACCACAATAGGGTTATGGGCCTGCATATGATTCCGGTCACATGAAAGGAACTTTTGTAAGCTTAACAAAAATGGTACTCGAGTAAAGTTCTGTTCAGACCCGCTTTCTCGTCCAGAATATCTATAGTTCCGCCGTTGAACGGGGGCCTGACACTTTATTTTACCTTGCACACTCTCTGTTAGCTCTGATGGCATTTTTCTGCTTCACAGAGAATCTATCCGTGGTGAGTATTACGCACTACTCAATTTAATCCTCCCTCACTTCAATTTAGTTAGTTGAATTTTTGTTGATTTTAAACCACCCCCTCCTGAATAGGCTTTGTGCCCCGTGGCCGGTCGTGATAACTTGGTAAAAAAAAAAAAAGATATTCACTTTTCCGTTTCCTTTACAATCTTAGAATAAAATCAACCAAATAAATCTTTAATCCGCGATGGAAGTAACAGGAAAGTGATTAAAGTTGAAGCCCCGAAAGTGTATTTTTCCAACCTTTATAGTCCACAAGGTAAATGAAAACACCCAATTGCCTAAACTTCTCGGCTGCGCGAAGCAATCATCTTTATTTTATAGGGAAAAAGTAAAAAGCCTATCTGTCAAATTCAACTCGCATTGCTCCACATTCCTCCGGTATAATAGGAACAAAGAAGGGTCCCGGGAAGCTTAGAGAAACTGACTTTTATAAGGGGTGTCGGAAGGAGGCATAGTGCGAAGAAATTCTACAAATAACACATTCGGGACTAAGCAAAAGAATAATAATAATAATACTCTCAGCTGATATTTACTTGCTAATATTTTCAGTTGATCAACTGATTCATGTTATAGATACTATCAACTTTTAACCGTTATAATAATACGTGTTCCCGATAAAGGAAGAAGAAAGATGACGATCACTATATGACGTCATAATCGGCGTTTTTAAGATGAACTGTTGGCTTTAAAGCTTTATACTAATAAAGTGAATGGTAAACATCCTTCTGAAAGCGTTCTAGCTAAACGACATTTTGTGCTTTAATAATCCCAAACGTACAGAGCCACCCCACTTATCCACTCATAAAATCTAGTCTGACCTATTATACGTTAAACCCCGGGTAATCCTTCTCGGTATAACAACGAGCTAACATAACAAGGCTGACTCTGCTGCTGTATCTAACCCTAATAATTTAAAGGAGATTAAACATAATCCTGTGACTTACATATCCTCGCAAGAGGCTCCCTCCAAGTGACCTTCAATTAAGAGAATCCCAGCAGAATGGGAACTGAGTATGTAGGCGGAAGGCGCGTAATGCTGCAGAACACAAAGAAATAACATGATTATTACTCCCTAATTTAGATAACCTAATATATTTCACAAATATATGAAAAATTATAAAGGTTTATATTGCGGAAGAAAAAAAATTTGCAACTAATCCGACTGTGCTCGACATGCCTATTTAATTAGATTTAACACGAAACGATAACCATTTGTGCGCTCACTATGAAATGACGCAATAGACACCTACGAGATGTATGAAAATTTACAAAGCCCCCATTAAATAAAGCGAAATCTTAGCCATGCCAAAATATGGCTACTCAGCAAAGTCGTGTAACAGGCTCGGCGTGACTTTATTTCACCGACACTTCTCTGCGTTAATTCTACGTTTTTATATGGCGTATGAACACACCTCCGAATTTCCAATATAGTCGATACTCTGGGTCGATAGGGTACCAGAGAGTGAATCCCACAAAAAACATAGCAGAAAACCAAAGGAAATCATTACCAAACCAATGTTTTCCCAATTTGCCCCAAATCCCCAAAATAAAAGTCCCCTAACGTGCTCGGCAGCGACAACCTTCTCTGATTAGGAAAGAAATGAGAAAAACTAATCGCAATTAACCTCAACCCGACTATAAGTGTACCGTTTCGAGGAAGGGAAACTGATATACGTCTCCCAAATGTCTCTCTTTAATATAAACGAAGAAATCTAAAAAAAATAAATTTCTAATAAAAATGAGTATATTATTATAATAAATTCATCAAATAAGACATTTATTATAAGATTCAGGAGTATTATTTGTCTATCTTATAGAACACTCATCTACTTATATTATAAATATCTCCAAGTAGATGAGCTTTATGAAAAGTTTACAAGGTAAGCGCAACTAATAACGTAAACATGATCTGGTTTTGGAGACTCGACACTTGGAGTATTGCTTAACAATGATAATAACGATTAATCTCTGTGCGTATAGAGCGGTGTCAAATCCGCATAATTTGCGATTCCCAGTATAAGTTGCCTTACAAACAAATAATGTTATTATTTATTAAGTGACCTTTTCGAAGGAACCGAAAAACTATATTATTAACCATAAATCGTGCTCTACTGTCGACATCCATTGTTTTATTTAGTTGTTATTTAAGCAACTATCGCTTTCAAACCACGATATATAAATTAGATAGCCTAAATGTCAGATGGAGTTAGCGTGGTTATATGAGTCCCCAGAGGGCAACTAAGTGCGAAAATCTTAAAAAAAAATTCATGAAAAAATAATAATACATAATTCACAAAAAAAAGTAACACCTCTGTGAGAAAGTGTGTCTCCCCGCCCGAATTAACTGCCACCTGTAGCAACTCCCGCTCCGACCCAGTAGTAATTAGTCTCGCATGCAGCCCAGCCGGTGCCACACTATAATCAGCTATAATCCGGATATAACTATAAGAAAGAAGTTACTAATGTTAGTCTTTTAAGCACCCAAACTTCGGCCCTCACCTCGGACACTACGGTTAACACGCCGCCGGCTCTGTCTCTGTCGATTCCCACGTAGACGGCGGACCAACGTACCCGTATTTTCATAGGTGCACCAACCCACCTACCTTCGCCGAGGAAAACCGAAAAAACCAGCAACCCCGCCACTGTAACAGCCTACCCGCAAGCCGACCGAGCCACCGCTTTTTAGGGATAACTACCAGCGGCTTTAAGCCGCAACCCCATGCCAAAGAACCAGCCACCAAAATTTATAGATGTGTTTATCTTATGTCGGAAGAGGAACTGCCCATGACTACCGTCTCGAACCAAAGAGACCTAAGTTCGACGAAAATAACTATACCATCCTAAAATTTCACTGCACAACACCAATAATAAATAGACGCTAAATTATCACGAAATCACACCAAACGACCACATCTCTCACCAAAGTTCCGGCGAGACTCATGCACTTAAGAACCTACTCGTATCTGCCTATAATTAGTTCTCCCGCAAGGAGTAACACGCGAGCCGCTGACCACGCGCTATATCCCGACGCATACTCCGAGCGCTGGTCAAGCAAGATACACGTCTAAGCGCCGTTCAACCACAGAGTCCGCCATACCTCGACAAAAAGCGCGTCTCTCAAGGGCACCCCCGCCTCCTTCCGCCATTCACACGAATAAAGGCGAACACTATGTTTTTTATTGTACTAAATCACTCGCATCTCTCCGAACGCAGCGACCGTAGCAACGACAGAACAAATCAATATAAGATTTATCAAATGAAACAAGCACCCCAAGCATTACCCGCACCAACCAACATCGTCCTAAAAGAACCGACCCAACGGACAGACCTACACGTGCTCGCGCTACAACGCGTGTTTTTATACGAGATTAACTATCGTCTGTCAACTCGGAGCGAACTCGATCCGAGTGTCCAAAGAAACCGGAATATCACATCTAAGGAGAAGACGCTGGAATAACTGACAGGGCGAAAATCTTAAAAATAACAACTTCATGAAAAAAATACCCTAATAATATAATGTCAACAAATACACACCGATTTTACGAGTTCTCGACATTTGTGCACTTAGGAACTTCGATTATATTAGTATCCCATAAGCGTCACTATATACGTCATAATTCAGTATATGAGAGATATAACTTTTATATAAGTTTAACAATAAATGGTACTCGAAAAGCGTTCAGTATACCGTAGTCTTTATGCGATCTCACTAGTTAATGCGACCACAATAAATATCATATAAATTGATATAGTGAGCTTATATTTATCAATTGAAGTGTATAACCGAAAAAATCTAACGATAACTAACCTAACGTGCTCGTGTACGCGACACCTTTTTTAGGGTAAATAATAATACTATAATCGCTATACAAACAAAACCAAATATTTAGCAAGTACGTAAGATTGGAATCATAATTAAGGTATCAGTAAGGTACCTAAGTGCTAATGAAATAAAATTCTAAAAAAATTCAAATGAATAAAAAATAATAAATATATAATATAAAGAACTCACAAAAAAAAAATTTAAGTGATTACGTGTAACATTTGACATTCATATTTAGATACATAAAAATTGGTGCGTATAACATTAATAAATAATAGTTCCGAGAATGAAGCCGTCAAACTATAATGACGTCATCAAACGTGTTTGAAGATACAATCCCGTCCTAAGCTTAACCATAAAATAAGGTGAGCTCCAGAATAGCCCAGTGTGACAGCCGCTATTTACGACATTCCTGCGCTTAAGGCGAACTATACTAATAATATAGTGAAGAACTTTTCGAGGGAACCGAAAAACGATGTAATTAACTCCTACATCATACTTTGTGGCTACGCGCGACATCACTTTGTTTGAGTGCCACAACCATAAATCTTCATACCGCACTTCAAAGCGCCGAATATAGGAGACGTCAGGAAGGAGAAAGAGACATGAGGTAACAGGCGAAGGGCCGTGAAGGTGCCCGAAAATCTAAAAAAAATTTCCATGAAAAAATAATGAATAATAATTCACAAAAAAAATTTAAGTTTCGGAATGTTACCACTTAGAACTTCAAAGACTTATATTAGTTCGATGAGGAAGCGTCACATATGACGTCAAAATAAGATCGTAATTGCAAGATACTTTAAAGCTTAAACAAAATGCCGTACTCGAAAGCCGTTTCAGGCAACGCTTTGCACGAATTCCCGAATGAAAGGCGACGAAGCTAATTAGATATAAGTGAGCTAATTATAATAACGAAGGCGAACCGAAAAACAGAGCCTAACGTGCTCGCGCGACACCTTTTTAGGGACCGAGTAAAACTATCGCTCAACCCGATATAGTGACCGTCAGAAGGAAAGCGTGAATATTAGGGAAATCGAAGGCTCTAAGTTGCGAAAATCTTAAGAAAAATTCATGAAAAAATATAATAAATAAGTTAAAACACAAAAAAAAATTTAAGTTCGGAGATTTATGCAAACCTTAGAAACTTCGACTTATATTAGTTACCGATGAGGCGTCACTATATGGACGTCATAATCGGTTAAATTGAAGATACGATTGTAAGCTATAACAAATGGGTACTCGAAAAGGCGAAATCGAAGCCGGCTTTGATTGCGATTCCGAAGCAAGTAAGGCGACGAACTATATTAGAAAAGTGACTTCGACTTCGAAAAAGGAGTAACCGAAAAAACGACCTAACGTGCTCGGAAGCGCAGACACCAATTTTTAGAAGAATAAGAGCGTATATATAACACGAACAATTGAAATAAGCAACAACAACAGAGGAGAGAAAAGGAAATAGTGACAATGCCAGTGAAGAGGAACTGCGAAATATGAATTCGAAAGGTCTAAGTAAGCGGAAAATCTAAAAATATAGAAAGGTATATCTAATAGAAAAGAATAATAGATAATAATAATTCATGAAAGGAAAATTATTTTTGAATAGAAGAATGAAAGACGAGAAGAAGACTTAAAACTTCGACTTATATTAGCGGCCAATGAAGCGAGAAGCTGTGACGTTTAGTGCGGCTGGCTGCCGCTGCGGGATTACCAAAATGGGTAAAACTCGAAAAGCTGGTCATCAGCCGATCCTAACTATCTTCCCGTATGCGCGAGCACACTATATCATAGTGACGCTGTTCGCGAAAAGGGAACCGAAAAAAACGGAGACCTGACGATGCTCGCGGCGGACACCTTTTTAGGGAGATAAAACTAGAAATCCGCTTCAACAAACCGAGTGTAGATGAAAAGTTGACGTCGGAAGGAAAGCTATATTTTAAGTCGAGGAAATCTAAGTGCCAGTGTCAAAATTGAAATCTTTTCTTGCCGGAGAGTGAGAATAGAGAATGAAATAAATTCAGCAAAAGAAAATTTTAAAGTTTGCGGAATATGTGAGCGACGATTAGAGAGGAGATGGAGGGGAGAGTGTGTGAAAACACTGAAAAATAAGAGACGGGGAGTATGAGTTAAAGCGTATGCAGAACGACGGAAATTAGAGCGTCGAACTAGTAGAATGACGAAGTGAAACGATATCGTGTTGAAAGAGTGACAGTATAATAAGCTTAACAGGAAATAGATACTCGAAAGCTGTTCAGCCGGCTTTGTGAGCAAGCTACTGTGCCGTGTAGTAGTCGATGCTGGTATATAGAGTATAGATGGAACTTTGTCAGGAAGAAGCGGAAGACGGAGAAAAACGGAGGACGAGAGAGAGGAGAGAGAGAGAGGGTATAAAAATTTAGTTTTGTTTTTACCCCATTTACCCAAAAGTAAAAATTATTGAATAAATATATATATACTCTAATAATAACGTTATTTCGTACGGTTCGACATACTCTTTAATAATTTAAGGGCATAAAACTGATCTGACTAATTCAAACCCTAAAGATAAGTGACGTCTGAGGAAGTGGAAAACTGAATATAAGTAGTATCGAATGGATACTATAAAGCTGCCGAAAATTCTAAAAAAAATTCATGAAAAAATAATATAATTAATCTAAACAAAAAATAATTTATTAAGTTTAGGTAAAATTTGCCACTTTTAAGACTTTTGTGCCTTTGAATTGTTATATAGTGTTATGATGAGGCTAGTTCTAATATATTGATCGAATATTAGTGCTCATTACTAAAATATGAGTGCATAAAAATTGACCACTGCGGTTAAATCTAGTATTATTAGAGAGCTAGACAGAAAAATTATGAGATTGCCGTTAAAGTCGAGCTGCGGTGATATAATTGAGCTAAATCACTTAAACAAGAGTCTGTTAGGTTTTATCACACTTCTCGTGTTTAACCTTCACGCACTAAGTGACTATATTCGCTTCAGAAACCTCACTCATTTAACCGCGGCTACATTAGTATTAAACAATAATAACCGATTTATATTAATATATAAATTCAATTTTCTCGGTAAGTATAAGGTGAACTTGTAATAATTAAATTTATATAATACATATTTTAACAGCTTTTAATCTTTCGTAAATTTATTTAATATTAGTAGTTGAGAGGATTGGTGTGTCAACGAAATTATTCAATCTTATCCATCTTATCCTCGAGCACAAATAAATACCTAATATAGTGCCAAATTATTTTTTTCTAAATACGTATCCAACTTAGGTTCATTTCCGATCTAAATTTAAAATTATCGAAGAATTTATTATTTGCTCCTCCACCGTATAAAATGTTTGCGATAATCAGATATACGTATATATCTGTTTAATGTAATTTATTGTCAATACAACGTCTTGAGTGAGATGAAGTCGGTATCCCATAACATAATGAATAAATACCCGGAATCTAGATAAATAAGAGAAGTAATAAAATGAAGATAAAAAGGTTAAAAAATGTAAATTAGGAGTGAATGAAAAAGAAATTGAGAAAGAAATGATTATTGTCTTATTGAACTAAAAAATATGTTTGGCCGGATGCCAAAATACGTAAAGACCTAGACACCACCTTTTCAAAAAGATAAGTGCTAAGTGCAAGTGAAACTACAGTTTGGTTCATCTCCAAAACGATAAAGAGATAAGAGAAGGCAAGTTCAAAAACCGAATATGTCATAGCTACACTGACTAATAGCATCAAAATAAATTTTAACGGAAAATACATCTTGAAATATATAATATTCTACTAGGATCAGTCTAGAGATATAAAGGAATATTATTCTTACCTACAAAATAACCGTGTTTATTCTATGCTAAAACTAACATAACGAACTGTTAATAAATATAATAGAATAATTCTTCATCGAAGTTTTATTAAAGACAATTTCGAAATGATACTTGAAATGCGAAGTAAAGAAATAGTGTTAATGATATACTGAGTATATAATGAATAAATAAAGGTTTAATACTTACTTATTATCGAGTGAAAGACGATAGAATAGAGTGAAATAAAGTGAACGGACGTTGGATATCCGCTACTATTGCAAATAAAGTTGCAAACAAAAAAAAGTTTTAACTGAAATAGCGAATCGTCAGGACATAATTTAAATCATACTAAAAGGTAATAGATAATGATATTTGAGGTGATAAAAAGTTTTTTGCATCAAGATGTATTCACTACGTGTATAACGAATATAAGCCATAAAACTGAGCGTTAAATTTGCATGACAAAATCAAAGTAACGGTAAATGCTGCGGCTAA
>JABUQX010134729.1:0-20423 GCA_015478945.1 Trachelipus rathkii | reverse complement strand
CAAACAAGGAGTTTTTAGCACGAAAAAAGTTCATTCAATTGATTGAAATTGGATCTAAAAAATAATTTCTTTAAAAACCACTAGCACTTTTGAAACGGATGGGCCGGATAGTGAATTAGGCGGATAGCCGGATACCGGATATTCGGCTGGCAACGTTAAAAAACGGAACCGGATATTCCGGTATTCTGACTACACCTAATAACCATATATAATAAAAAAATATGCTTAGTACGCATTTCATGTACGGTTAATACTACTAACCTAACTAAAATATTTATATATAAATATATATATATACTTATACAGTATTGTATATATATTATACTTATATATAATTTATATACTAATATATTATATTATCCTTTCAGTTATATATTAATATTAAAACCCTTACAATATAATAGTAATATTACCTACTATATATACTTATATATATATATATATATAGATAGTATAGTATAAACTTATATAGGTATACCTATATATAAACCTAACGTACGTATATATAACATTAGTTTATTAAGATATGTAATAACTATTAAGTTACTATCCACCATATCATAGTTTTTATTATAATAACCAATAATAATGATAAAATATAATAATATTTAAATATATTACCATAAAACCATATATATACTATTATTTATATATTATATAAATATATAGTATATATATATATATATATATATATATATATACGATATATATATATATATACTATATATATATAGATATATATATATAGATCATATTACTATATATAAATATATATATATATATATATAAACTTTAAATTCTACAAGTTATACTAATAGAAAAATAGCTATATAAGCAGAAATAGAAAATTTATTATAGCAAATTAATAAAATATATATACTACAGTTTTTTATATCTACATATATTATATATATACTTATATATATACAGCAATCACATCAAAACGAGTTATGTTGATCATGCCGGTTATCACCGTACGGGATGCTTAAGTATGAAAATGACTAAGAAAATAAAATAATCATTATGCTTCGAAATCCACACTTTAATTCATTAAAAGTAGGGTGTGATTCATGACGCTGAGTGTCTGCGCACGCGCAATCCGAAATTCAATAACAGACGCTCTCCTTTGTACACGATCCTTATAGGAACTAACATTAAAGGACTTCCTCAATATTTTCAAGAAATGCACATAAAAAAATTGAATGTGGGCAATTACCTGCCGAAATAATTATTTTGAATGATGTATATCAAAGCTAGCTCTCAAACTAAAGAGACCTAAAGGCAGCGTTTACCAACAATTAGTTTTTAAATCCTGGGTACCAAAAATGATTGAAAATAACAAATGCTCTCATAAAGGTAATCTAGAGTGTTTAATATTGCCTGGATGTGTAAAATTTCTAGAGCCTTAATTAGAAATATACATAAATATATTAGCGAATCAACAACTACAATTTTGGAAACCTTGTATACTGTAGCTATGCTTAAAACAGCTATCGAGAAAGCTGTATGTGATAAGCCTGAAACATTTGAACAATCATCGTCATTGCCTGAAAATTATGAGAAAGGAAAGTAAGTGATTTGTTACACGACGCAAACTTAGAAAGCCGTTCTGTTAAATAATTTCATTTTTTTAAAATGAAACAAAGATTCCATTGAATTAGCAGACATTCCATTTGTTGAACTATTTCTGTCATACTCTATACCGTAATTGAAATAACTTAAAATGGATATGAAACCTATACGAAAACAAATAATTAATTTGAAACAATAAAATTGATTTGAATAATTAAAAGAAAGAGATTCGTCAAATAATATTATATGTTCTCTCTCATATATGGTACAAGTGGTGCCAAAATAGATGAGAAGAATATGCAAAAGAGCACATCACTTGGACTTCAAAGAAAAGTATCACAAAAAATTTAATAATGGGTCCACCGGAAAATGCTTTCAAATGGTGGAAGTATAAAAGCAAAGATTTGACAAAAGCTACTTGCATAATCTTAAGCTACCTTCCGAGCAGTGTTATCAGTGAACAACTTGTCAGTGATGATGGACATAACCATAAAGACAGGAAGCATCGCCCGACTTCATGTAGATAAAGCCGAAAAACTTTTTCTTTTAAACATAACCTATCATTAATAAAATTTGAGTAGTTTACAAGCAATAAAGAAAGTTATTAACATTAATATTAAATTAACCACTTTTTAAAAGGTTGAAGGTTAGGGAAGTGGTTCGTAGGATGCATTAAGAGTTGAGGTCCCGTCCCGTATCCTGGAAACACAAAATATATGTGTGCGTGTGGCAAAAATTCTTCAATATTTTACACAGATCCTTACATAGTATAGGGCGTAAATTCTAATGTCGATTAGGTATATATATATATAATAATATATTATTATATATATTATATATAGGTATATCATATTATATATATAGTAATATTATATATAATACTATATATATATATATATATATATATATATATATATATAAATATATAATATATATAGTGAGTATATATATATATAATATATATATAATCTATAATGAAAATAAGTCCACTCTAAAAAAAAATTATTTTTTTTTTTTTTTAAATGAAATAAAAAGTTTTATGAAATATTTGTTTTATTAACAGTTATTTGTTTTAGTTTTAAGCAGCGTTAGGTATTTAGATTGATCTTGATAGGTAATAACTTTGCGCACGTTTCGGAAAAAAAATGACTTTTCTCATCGATCAGGACCGACTTGCACTACTTACAATATGTAAATAATAGTAGGGGAATGTGTGGCATCGTGACCGAGGTAAGGAAAACTAAGTAAAACGGTGTTATGTCACAAATTGTAACTTGATATGAAAAACACAATAAAATTTCAGAACAATTTAATGGAAGGGGCCGCTGTCGGGGCTATTGAGTGACGGCGTTAAGACTTGGCTATGATATATGGATACTGAAAAAAGTTTTTAAATTAGTGTAGTTAGGTTTGGTTTGGTGTTAAAATAGGAGTAGAAAGTGAGTTCCACCGAGTGTGCTCGGTGTGTCCTCGCGGGAAGGTTCTAAAAGACTCCACGAGATCGCATTTCTGCGGTTGCGTCCGAGGATAGCTCCGTGATTAGGGGAAAGTTACTAATACTGAACACCGCAAAGGAAAAATGAGGAGTAGAGGAGGACAACACAAAATGAACAGGTGAATATAATAATTGAAATTGTAAGAAAAATGAGCGGATAACTGGAAGAGGGCAGTGATAGCACACGGACACACTGGAAAAATGCAGGTGATACCATTGGCTGCTACTTTTGAGAACTCGCAGATAAAAAATTAAGAAAAGAAAAAAAAACAAACGACAATTAATATGCTGGAAAAGACGCGTAAAAAGCCTGGGATATAGGGTCGAGTTGGAATCCTCAACTTGTGATACACACACTCTCCTTCGCTAAACGGCGATAGATTTAGTAGCAGTTTCGGCTAGGAGCCTCTCTATAAATGAAACCTAACTCGATCTTAGGTACTTTGTGAACCAATTAGTGAAACTATATTTATAATAATATATAATAATTTATTTAATAAGACATTGACTTATTTATGTGATTCATATCACTGATGTATGTTACAGTTTTCCATGCAAAGCTCACCTTATACTAGTTGCGAGATGCTATATTTATAGTTAGAGGTAATTGATACTCTATAAAATAAGTGGTAATATATATTTTAATGTTCAGATTGCGGACGAGTGACGTGTTGGTAGTGGGGAAAGTTACAAAAATGATGAGTGGCGGAAAAGGGTAAAGCGGTTATATACCCGGTAACGTCGACTCATAGTAAGAACTCACAATGTTGCCAAAATTATGGCTTCATCTTCTTATTCAGGTCTGACACAAAATGAGTGCCACGTGGGGTATCACCCCTGAGCGAAATGAGATCAGATCTATTCAAGCTATATACTACGTACATTTAGGGCTACTCAGGCTCGAGAATGTATTAAGAATAGTACATAACAGTATCAATAGAAAAGGACAAGAAATAACCTGGTGACAACAAATATATATTAGAATATAATAGGGTATAGAGTAGTGACAGAGGGCCAGGTCAAGTGAAGTAAAAGTACAATTAACTCAGTATATAGGGTAAGTGCTAAGGTAGTATGAGGAGAATGAGAGTTAGGATGCAAGGTACAGGGCAGATAATATAACTAGCTCAATAAATATAGTATACCTATATAGATACATAAGTGGAATATATGAGTATTGAACCAGCAGTGTAGCGAGAAGACAGAGGGAGAGAAGTCACGTGATGGTGGGTAAGACGCGGATGTGGTAGAGGATGAAAAGAAGGAAAAAAATTAATGAAACTAATGTTAACTCTCTTAGCAGAGAATGTCAAGAACATCTCGTTAGCGATCTGTGCGGCAGTCGCAAGGGAGCTCTCACATGCCAGTGCTGACATAGTTTATGCTCATTCTTTTGACACGAGAGCATAAATTTGATTATCACAATAACCAGCATGCAAGTAATGTTCGACGTAAGCACGGCTGATGCTGTATGACTCATTTAAGTGTGAGCCTCCACAGGGTGCATAAAGACTCTGGAAAAGAGCTCATAATAGATATAGCTCAAACGACAACAGCACAAGAGTGAGAGAGTGTGAAGTGTGAGAGAAATAAGTGTGTGAGAGATATTATTCAGTGATGGGTATATAAGGACGACATAAAGTACTCACAAGTGAATAAGCGACGGTCAGATAAAATACAAAAAAGGGAGAAAAATATAGTATATCTACAGTATAACTTACAAAATGTAAACCACTAGATATATACAAAGTGTACCGGGATGCCGCCAACGCGGCAAAGTGCAGATGAGCTCACTAAGTGACTAGAAGCGGTTAGTGGGAAAAGAAAATAATTTAAAGTAGATATGAAATATATATATATATATTATATAATAGGGTGGGGAGGGCTGGGGGAAGGAAGCAATATGATGGAGGGCCAGCACGCTAGGTACTAGGTACCGACGAAAAAAATAAAAATGGTGTAAGGCCAAGTAAGAGAGGGGAAAAACGAAAAAAACTCAAAAATACATACCGATGGTTCCTAGGAACCAACATAGGTACCCAGCTAAGATATAGAGGAGGGAGAGTATGAGTAATTATAGAGATAATAGAGAAGAGAGAGTAGAGGGATATCAAAAGAAAGAGTAGTGAGAGATTTTGAGGGAGGGAAGATGATTTGAAAAACAATGGGAAAATGGATTATCATAAGATATGAACACTTGAAATGGTGAGAGTCAGATCTTATTTCTAAAAAACTTTATTTTTTAATTATATATTAATTAATTCATAATAAATGAATTTGAGAATGAGTCAAAAACGATAATTACAAAGCTTACATAAATAATACGTGGGCAAATGATACAGTAAGGCATCTTCACCTCATGAGCCATATTATTAGATAATAAAATATAATATAACACAAAGGACGACTAAAGATTCAAAAAGCTCCATGAATAAATTACTTAATATTGAAGAGACCTAAAATAACTATCATTTAAGAAAGATAAAGTATATATAATGTATTCTTATGTCTATGCAATCAGTATAGTAGTGTGCACCTTTAATATGTATACTTTATGAAAATAAATATAGTAAAGAAAAATTATATAAAGAATATATAGATAGAGAGAATACAGGGTCTACTAGGAACCTATGTCAGGCCCCCTAGAGGCAAAAAATAAAATGTCACCTATAGTAAGCCATATATAAAAAAAAATTATGTAGAAGTAGAGCTTTGAATCGGTTTATGTTGCTCTATGTTATAAGAAGAAGAGTAAGAGCTGCGTTTAAGGGTAGTGGGAATTTAAAAGCGTGAAAGGGCATAAGTGTTTTCAGGGTATGTAGTAGACATAAATATATAGATAAAAAGATAATAAAGAGATATATATAATATAAGATAATATATATATATATAGGATATATATAGAAGAATAGATAATAGATAAGAGATATAATATATATATATAATGATAATGAGATTGAAAGACGAAATATAAGTAATATGAAATAATAGAATATAGTAATATATTATACAGAGAGAAAAGTATGAGAGAGAATAGATAGTATACTAGATTAATGAATATGAGATATATATATAAGATATAGAGATAGAGATATTAAGATAAAGAGCAAACAATAGATATATATTATTAACTAAATGAGTAGTATTGATTTAATAGTAAGTATAATTGTAAGAGTAATAGCAGGGCCGTATATATATAGTTAATAAGAGGAGGGAGTTAGGTATGTGACGCCACCCAATTATAGCGGAGCCGTGTATAAATAAATAGAAAGAAAAGTGGTATAAACTGGAACTGAAATAATAAATTAGGAATACATGACCAACCTATATTAAGGATATGAGTGAAAATAAAGACAAAAACTCCTGCGAGAAAGCTCTGTGCTGGAACATAATCATAAACATCCACGTCCCTGCGGATTATAAACCTCTCTCTCTCTCATCGATGTAAAAAATGTCAGTACATCCGATACAATCGGTGCTCTGTCTGCCTTCATCTCTCTTCTCTCTTCTAACTGAGGCGACAACATCTCACCGAGCCGTCAAGCCAGCGTGCACGTGGCACTCACTCACTCACTCACTCACCTCAGCTCACGTACCGTCACATCAACGTGCAAGCAGGCCTATTAAGTAGGTAGGATGAATGCACGCACCACCAGTAGTCAACAACCGTGGGCGCCTAAACGGATTAAAGTAAAATACATGTCAGATCAACGTATATAGAGAGATAGAAGTATACTCCAATATGGGGCGGGTGAGTATATACCCTCTAGTATATGGGCCGTGAGGTAGCATAAGGGTGTAGGTACGTAGCGCAGCCCCGCCAAAAGTGTAAAAATGCCAGCAGAGAGGGGGAGAGATATATAGATGAAAGTGGTGGAGGCTAAATATAAATGGAATAATAAGGTAGTATACTAGAGTAATAGGGTGATAGGAAGTTCGAATTGAGGACATAAAAAGAGGAAGCCCAAACTTGAATAAGTTCATTACAATTTAGTACAGTCGCTCAATACAGGTAATTGCAAAATCGCACATATTTATTCTGGCGAGCAAAATCGTTCCAGATGCACTCTCGATATTCGATCGTAGCGAAAGTCTTAGAAAGTAATCAATATAAACTGAATTTAAGTGTTAAGCAGAATCTGGTGGGCAATTAATATTACAACTCCACTCGTTAAAATAATCACATAATGAGAAAGTAGCGATAAAAAAATGAATAAATGACAAATATAGGTATATATATATATATATATATATATATATTATAATATATAGATATATATGTAGATCTCCGATAACTATAGGTAGCATGAGTACAACCCTATGCCGGAGCCGTATCAAATAATCTAATTACGTCGTCTGCGCGCTTCATCAGCGAACATTTAAGGGGGCGTCGTAGGAGGCAGAGTTAATCCCAGGCGCTGAGAAGTTCAATAAGTGCAAAGGGACAGTAAGGCAAGTAACAGGGAAGGTGCCGGCGGACGGGTGTAGAGGAGATAGCATGAGAACACGAAAGTAGCTAGAGGTATGAGTGTGATAAGATGGACGGGGTAGAGAGTCAGTAGGGTGGAAGTTAGGTGGGGGCGAGAAAGTACATAGGGAAAAGATGCAAAAAGAATGACCCGTTAGTAATATATTATATATTAGATATATAAGTATATATATAAGATAGAGATGAATTGAGAAGAGATAGAGATAGAGATAGAGAATAATATAAATAGATTAATACATTATAAATATAAGTATATAGTAAGTAATATGATATAAGAGATATAATAATAAGTATATAGTAATATATGAGTGAGAGAGAGATATATAGTTAGAAGAGATAGATAAAGAATATACAAGAAATAATTAAACCTGCTATATGAAGATATAATATAGAGCTAAGGATTAAATAATATTTAACGACATCAATATTAACATAAGAAATTTAAATTAGACTCAGATGCAGATAATATAGAGAGAGATGATTTAGACTCTGATAATGTAGAGAGTATGATAGAGATAGAGAGAGAGATAGATAGATATAGTGAAGATATAGTAGATTGAATGATAGAGGATAAGAGAGAGAGTAAGAGAAGAGTAGATAGAGAAGAGAGAGTACCAAATCCAGTATAATCAATGGACTCATAATTGACGTGAGTTGAGTCGTGAGTTAGTGATCTCATATAAAAGTGGATGACCACCGCGTATACATATTAACAATATTTATAGTATAGTCTCCGGCCTGAAAAAGTAAGTTAATATAGTTGTTGTTGAGTGTTAAATAAAAAAAAAAATGTGATATCTCACGTAATTAAGTTAGATTCGCGCTTACACGATTTTACACATTATAAAATAGAAAAAACCCTAAGTGGTAATTAGCCGTGTGGAGAATTAATCCGTAGCAGATATGGATAGGAGAAAAAAAGTGAGCCTATAAGAATATCGCGAGCTGATGAGTGGGCTCATCAAGGTCCTGTTATTGACACGTTGCAGGAAGTGGGCGAAGGGTCAGGGCAATACCCAATCTAGTCACATCAGAAAAAATAAATAACAGATGATAAGTAACTACGAGGCATACTTATACTCCAACACCTACCCTACTATAACTAAGGAACAAAATTCGATAGACTGGCTAAACAGTACCATTCTATCCTATCTAAATCACGTGAATAGGCACCGGAATAAAAACGTAGGGATATCTATGATACTATAGTGGATGAAAGTGTAATAGAAAAAATTTTCCATCAAATCGTTGATGTCGCTGCGTAGTCGATTTAAGTATATTAAGGCTACTAACTGGGATATTATAACTTATGGTTATAAATAGTTAGTTTAGTAGCTGTATAACCTTAACTACAATATCTATATCATTTTGACTTATAATAGGGATAATGCTAATGTCATGTCACTCGTTAAGTAAAAGGTCGATCTAGTATATAGGATATACGACTAACATACTATATATATATATAGTAAAGGCCTATACTCATTCATATCCTTCGGCAGAATAATAAATAGTTATAACTCATGATATAATTTACGTATATTAATACTTTGATATATTCAGTTTATTTTAATTTCAAATTTGATTGCGAGTAAGACAGGGTAAGAGAAGATTAATATATATAGGTAGTGATAGGATGTATATTTATGATAAGTAGGCATAATATTTAGATTATTTGGCCTCTCTATATATATAACTCATCCCTCCCATCAAGTATTACCACAGCCGCCACTGTTATATATATAATATATATATTATATAATATATATATATATTATATAAATATATAATTATATATATAAATATATAAATGAGATGTGATCTATTTGAGGTTAAACGACAAAGGTATACTTGAAACACAGGTGATTCAACTCATGTGGCAACGCAGGCACACAGATAATGGCTAAAAGAGGTGGCGTGTTGTGATGAAATTGTGTGTGGTATGTATATTGAACTTGATTACGTGAGGAAAGTAATTGAGAGTGGGGAGATAGAAGGATTTTGCTAATTCTGATGATGTTGAATTTTATATCATACTAAGTGAATTTATCTTATATAATTAAAATAAATTAAAATATGCATTAAATTTGTTTACTGAAATATTGGAGATTTTATATGTTATTATAATGAGTGCGTTAAAATAGAGCTTATCTAAGAACAACAACTAATTTTTAAAAAATCTTGAGGGCCTACGGTCTTATATGTAAAAGTAACTAAGAAAAGATAATAGGTCTAAGCGTTAAATTAATTTGAAGATGGAAGATCTCTTTATAGAATATGGTTTCAAATATATTTGAGTTTTATATAATGTTGTAGTTCTGAAAATGATCTTCAATATTTATTAAATTTACTTTAGATAGGTTGATTATATAGTTGAAGATTGGAGTGTTCTTTTTGGTTTTAGAAGTGATATATATTATAATTAAATTAACTGAAATAGTGATTTAATTTTTGGAATATAATATAAGAAGGATAATAATAATAATAATTAAAAAATAATGTAAAATATTATATATATGATATGTATTATTATATGATGATTGGTAATTCTATTATTATTATTTCAATGTATCATTATATACAATTCATATAATTATTTGATTTATCCACAGTTTTAAGGATATTTTACATGTACCACCACATCTAGAGGGCATGTAGCTCCATTATTACATAAGTGAGATTGGTTTATATTTAGATATACTCTTCAAATAATAGTTATTCACTTCTCTAAGTCAGCAATTAATTGCATAAAATTTTAACGAGCGTTATTATAGTAGCAAACTTAGACGTGATCTAAGATATATCTTATAAAGGTGAGGGAATTAAATATTATTTCAGTAGGAAATATCAGAAGATGTATATTAATAGAAGATAAAAATAAATAATACCACAGGAGAATACAAAAATAAGGTGCGTGGTAGGAAAGAGAGGAAAGCAGCCATAGCAAACTAGCCCGGTATATAATATATAATATTATTATATATATAGTTATATTTATACCACCACAATAGATCATTCCCACAGAGCGGATTCAGAAGTACCTCACTGTGACGCAATGATACAACACCCTTTGTTATGCTATATTATATACGAAGAGTATGTCGCATATATAAATAGGTTAGTTGTATACGTACCTAATAGTGATATAGTATCCCTCGTAAGCCACTTGCCGCTAGCTATATATATATATAATATATTATATATTATATAATATATATATAATAATATAATATATATATATATTATATATATATAATATAAATAAATATATAATAAATATAATATATAAGTAAAAATATTATATATAATATATATATATAATAGTAAGATAAAAAATAAGAAATACTCAATTAATATTTAGTATATAGATATAGATAATAGCAAATAAATATATATAGTAATAATAATATAGATATAATAGAAAATAATAAGAAAGAAGATATAATAAATTTTAAAGCTTATCTCTATATATAGGAAGGAGTCAAAGTGATAACTGGGATAAAAGTACAGCAACATTTTAAAAATAAGATCTCCTATTTTAGACCGGTTGACTCGACCCTCGAGTCCAAAGTACCGGAAAGACTGTGAATGAACTATGTAGAGCCCCCCCCAGATATTTGAGCAGTAATCCTATACTGCCACACGATGGGCGGATGAGACCCTGTATGTATGATAGTAGCTTATGGAAGCAAACTAGAAAAAAGGAGAGGAAAGTCTCACAGTTCTAAAACATGGAACTATTTCCAGTTTCACTTTGAGGCTAGACTCCCGTAGAACAAACCGTATATGTGATTAGAGAGATGATATGAGGAGTTACCAAGACAGTTTTTTGATTATATAAATATTAGTAATTTTTTTTTGTTTATATTGTTAAATCCATAAGAGGTTTAGATTTATTTAAAATTAATTATAACAGGAGAGACGACAGAACCGTCACAAAGTTAAGAGATAGGAAAAGTGATTTTTATTAGTGTATTTTGTGATAAATATAGTGAAGTATAAGGAAGTAATTTAATATATTAGTATAGGAAGTGGTAAGAGTTATAAATGAAGATTTGAATTTCACAAAGTATATTATTTCTTATCCATATTTCAAGTACTAATGTCAGGTATATGTATACATTCTGGTAAACCGAATATAGGACAAAGGAGCCGCCCTTATATGCGCGCCGCCCTAGCATTGCACTGGGTTTGCCTTAGAGTTAAAGTCCCTTTTAGAAGTTGTAAAGGGGGATAAGTATTATTAAGATATATTATTGATAGGAGTATAAAGATATATATATAATGAAGTATAGTTATATTATAGTGATCGATAATCAATACGTAAAATACGATATATATATATATACATAGTGTTATAGTAATTAATGAATAGTTATAGAGGTTAAGTAGAGTTAGAGAAGATCATTAATGAAAATATAATATAAGAAGTGATTACAATCAAAAGTTAATAGCGAAATTAGCAAAATGTAGTTACGATAAACATGATTCATTACAACTATGTTTTATGGAAACACACCCAACCTATTGACCAGACAAAAAATATGTATATAATCACTTCGCTATAATACAGTCCAAAGTAAAAAGAAAAAAGTCACAAAAAACTCCCTACACAAACTGTTAAGTTATCCTTCCAAATCCAGAAGACACACAACATACAGCAACGCACGAATGACTTCAGAGAGAGAAAATGAGCAAATTGTTTGATGGAGAGACACGAATAAAGGTCCCTTTATTGTTCGGCTTGAGGAACCCATAGTACCTATTTATAAAAAAGAATAAGGTCTTCAATTTTACAGAGAGTTGGATCATAGAGAGTGGCCAGGAATATCACCACCCTAAAAACACACACACCACACAACAACCCACACACACACACACACACACCAAATTGAGATGAGTTAGAGAAATTATTATGAGATAGTAAGTCACACTCATTATATATAGTGACGTTGTACGATTAATGCACATACTATCTGGTCAAATGCTACTTGGATTATATGGTATCTATTATATAAATAGCGCTCAACATACGCTTAAAGTCTCCCTATATATAGGTATATAGTTATTTATATATAAGAATAGTATTATACGAAAAAAACGTACTTAATTAAAGGCAATGAATAAAGGATCACGGATCAGGTTTGAAATGCTGGCTGTGCTCGAGGTAACGCAGATAGCGGAGATAGTCGTATTAGTATCCGCCAGTAGACTTCGTGCAAGCACTTCACTTCTCTCGTGACTTGACGCCTCCCATAAGTTAACTGGCGTAATCGAAGTATGAGTGATAATATTATCCAGTTGAAATTTAAGAAAAGTGAAGTGAAGAAGGGTATTATCAAAGATCTTAAAAAGTTATAAAATTAAACAAGTATGAGAAGTCATTACATGGCTGAATAAGTTATTAATAGAAGGTATTCAGTATAGTGGCCTTTACACTTATTTTCAGTAATAATTAAAAGGGTAATATATGATAAGGCTAATGGATGAGAGCTATCTTCTATATACATGACTGGATTATTAAGTGGAAAGAAGTTAAAGCTAGTATGTATTGGTTAATTATGATATAAAGAGAAAAATATATATTAGAGTTGACTAGTAGAGCGGGACCAGAAGAGATCTTAGCCTTTATTCAAGATTTGGAGGAATTAGCTAAACGAAATTGATCAAGATACGATAAATTAATATAAGGTAAAGGAAAGGTAACAGTGAATATAAATTATCGAAGTATGCTAAGAGATGATAAGATTGCAGTAAGAGGATAGATATGAAACCAAGGAGTAGTAATATAATTAGGCTACTTATTTCCCTAATTTAGATAGAAAGCTAATATCGCTATAATTACAATACTAGTCGGAAGTATATTAGAGTAATTCTCATTGCAACGATTTCGTAGCTTTAATGAAAATTAGCTCAGAGAAATAATATATAAGTGATAGTAAAGGATAATGAGAATAATACTGTATTTCCTATCACCCGATAGGCACTGTCTCTAGAGGCCTGATAAGATGGCCAGTATGAGAATCAAAGCACGGTTTGATAAGACGGAATTTAAGAAATCCATTAAAGAAAAGATTTAGGTTTATAATAATGAGGAATAATGAAATGAGGTAGAAAGAAAGATTTAGTGCGATGTAGAAGAAGGATAATTTGAATCCGATGCTCATCCATCATAACACGATTATATCAAGCTCCATCCTATATCTGTGAGTTATATAAAGTCTTGAGATAGTATTATAATGATACATCATACAATAGAAAGAATCTTTTGATTTCACTTACTGAGGGATAGCTCACATAATTTGCTTCTATACATGCCAAAACGTATTGGAGAACACTTACATTTTAAGAGAAAGTCATACCTAGGTATTCTAAATATTTGAGAGATATATACATGTGAATGTATAATGGAAACAATACCACATTGAATACTCTTATAAGAGTTAAAAATACGAGTTACGGACCACAAAAGTGAAAGTCTCCTCTAATGAATATATTACCTAATTAAATAGCATTTTTCTAATTTTCATTGATATAAATACTAGATAAAATTATTAGTGAATAGAATAATTATATAATGAATATATAATTTAATGATATTAGTTTGAAATATGATTAAATATATTTTAATAGTTAATAATATGAAATTATTGTATTTGATAGAAAATTTTTATTATTATTATTATATTATTATATTATTATTATTATATATATTGAATATAAATAATATGGAATTATGTATTATATTAAATTAATGGTTCTTAATTTTTGTTTTATAAGTAAATTATGAAGATTATGAATTAGTATAAAATATTATATGGAGGAAGAATAATATATAGATGAACGTTAACTCCATATATAATCTAAATATAGTAATATAATGTCAAATTGAGAGTAGATGATATTATTATTATTAATTAAAGAGAAAATATAGCTCGTCATAAAATCTAATTGATAAATAACGAACTGTAAACTAGTAAAGTATGTCGTTGTTTGAGGGCTTTATAAGAATTACTACAATGTATAAAAGCCCTCTGTCTATGAGCACAAAGCATTTGGATCCTCAATTAATAATGATGGAAATAAATTTATATATGTAAGTTCAAATAAGTGAAAATGGTCAACATGTTCTATATAAGCTTATTTTGCTTCTTGAGTTTACTGTAAGAAAAATTTAGATAAGTTTTGGAGACTAAATATATGGTCGTATGGATGTAATTGAGTAACATAATAGACTTATACAGAATTTGAATTTGATGGAAAAGATAAAAAAGTATATTAGATCTAATATATATATTGACCAAGTAAAGCTGCAGGCTACTTGATGATATATTATGGTGAGTAGTAAATTGAAAGAGGGTTATATAAATACCATACATGCAAAGGTGACACGTATTTGATTTATTTATAATGACGATACTCACTATAGAACATATGTATGATAGGTATATAGATGGATACTATGGGAAAATGTAGAATATGTTTGTGCCTAGGTATATTTTATATAATAAAATATTAGGTATAAATACAAGGAAGATTTGGAATAATTATAATAATATATATGCCAGTTTAGCTTAACATCTCTATGGTTGAAGGTTTCTGGAAAAAGTTAATGACAGTATATAAGAGTCATATTAGTAGTGAAATTATTTATAGATATATAATAATAATACTATAATAGGTAATATTTGTATGACTCCTACAATGTCAATGGTTCTCACAATAAGGGTATATTGATAGTCATGTCTCAAACAAAACCTTTAAAAATTTAGGAATAGTTATTTTATCAAATTCGTTAAAATACAGAGTATATAATAATACAGAGTAAATAAAATGTTATTAGGTTAGTTATAAAAGCTTTTGATAATGGATCCCTAACATTAAGCTTGAAGAAAAAAGATTATGCTCACAATGTTGATATAGTGAGGTAAGGTATATAGGCCCTTGTACCTATTTCGGTCACTCGACATTTATGAGATGTTGTGTATATATAAGACAGAAATAGAATAATTCACTAGGGTATTGACTCAGAGACAAAGTCACTTAATAAATGAAATATTATATTATAGTGAGAATACACTGAACACTAGAGAATATGTGACCCACCCAGGGTTCAGTTCTGGGCACTATTGTTCCTCATATTTATATAAATGATTAGACAGGGACTTAAATGACATAAGGTTATTACTTAAATGAGTATTTTGCCGATGAAAAGTTAAAAGCTCTTGCAACAAAGATTGAATGAGCTTGTGCTGTTAGTATATTATGTGCAATAAAGATTTCAAAATGATACTTGAATAAACTCGTTTGGTGAAGTCGTGGACAAACAATATGAATATTTAATTAGTATGAATTTATATTTTAGTGTGAACCCTGTTAACTCAAATAAAAGTTTTAACTACCGATACAGCCAACAGGCTCCGATTCATCAATGGGGACTAGAAAAAGATTAGGTAATGTGGATTAGTAATAAGCAGTAATTTGAATAGTAGCTAAATCAGTGTTTGGGATAGCTAGAAATAAAGTCTAAATAAGATGTCATGGCATAATATATAATAGCAATGTATTATGTTTATCTAAGAGCAATGAGATAAGTATAAGTAAATTGACTATAATATAATACATTTATAGTACATTAATAGTAATATATATAATGGCCCATGGTTGTAGCCCTCATTATTTAAAGAAAGTACATTAATAGATATGCTATGAAGAGAGTACTAAACGTAGAGCTAACAAGGAGATTTGCTTGAGGTTATAGTAAGGGTAAGAGCTATTGTGAGAGAGATATATAGGAGCGAAGAATGTTTAAGTGATATAAATGGTTATTCCCTACTAGAGAATACAAGCTATATATCTCTCACGATAGGGACATTTGATACAAGTCTTACTAAATTATATAAATATTACATCTCTAGGTGATTAAATTATCTAATAAGGACAATTAAATTATCCTATTAGTATATATTATGAACGTATAACTGGACAGATGTAGACCAGGGTATAGTCAGATAATAAGAAAAATTAAGAAGAAAGCATGCCATCTTGATATTAAGAAAAGCATGCATTCTAAGTATAATAGTTGTTAAATTTTGGTAATATTAGTTGTCCAAAGTAAGTTGTTAGATGGCGAGGACTCAGATTATCTCAATAATTAAGAAAGTGTGTTAGATTCGTTAGGATGTAGGGTTGTAGGTTCATATATATATTAAATAATTAATTGTACAGAAGCCTAATTATGTGCGTATATGAGTTTTTTAATAATTAGTATATTAAATGTATAGTATGCAGGGTAACTCACCAAATTATATGGATTATAATGACATAGTTTGATGATGATTTTATAGGTAGAAGAGCCAACAATCCATGATGCGTTATTCCATATTATATATATTCACATGACTATATTACTTAAAGCCAATATGGTATTAGAATTATGATTACCGACAAATTGGACAGCCTCTAACGGTTACTTTTAGTATATGATGAGCATTTATTGAGTAGGGGTATGACTATACAGTCTTCGGATAGCCCTATGTTAGCTATTATCATGCTCTATATCTTATAATCATTTTCTAAAAATAAAAAGTATTATATTATTAAATATATATAAAGATAATATAATATAAAATATATATTAAATATATAATAATATATATTATATATTATAATATAGATAAAATATATAATATATAATATAGATAATATATTAAAAATATCCAATAATATATATAAAGATAAATATATATATAGAAGGAGTCACAACTACATGAATCTACAAATTAAATATTATTACTACAATATATTTATACAGGAAAAATAAAGTTATGAAAATTAATTGTTGTAGTATATATAAATATACTGGAAAAATTTCTACAGTAGGAATGAACTGTAAAAATAAATAATATAAAAAATAAAAAAAAAAAAAAAAAAAAAAAAAAAAAAAATATAAAAATCTACATGATATAAAACTTAATATAGCTCAAATACATATTTTTGGATAATTCCTTATGATAAAAATTTCATAAGAGTTTGTATAAATGTAAAAAAAAAAAATATAAATATAATATTAATATATAATATATAATAAATAATAAACAAAATAATATATATGTGCTATCTAAATATTATTATTGGGAATATAGGGTGTTATACTTTGGACATTTAAGTATATTTAATTATATAATATATATATATTATATAAAATATATATATATATATATATTATATATTAATATAATATTAATTTAATTATTATATAATTAATATATATATATTATATTTAATATATATAAATAATATATTAATATATTAATTATATATATATATATAATTAATATATATAATATATATATAAATAAATATATAAAATTATATTATATATATAATATATATTATATATATTAATATATTATTATTGTAAAGGTATAATTTACACAGGTCAAATGTTAGTTATGTATAGGGGTACTCGTAAGTACTAAATTATAAGATATATAACGGGGAACATCAATGAGTAGGTTAATATGAGACGTTTTCACATACCTCTAGTTAAGGAGGATTATATAGGAATATATAATAATAATATGCGGATATATTATAAAATTAGTGAAACCTACCCCGCGACACCAAACAATACCAAAGAGGCGAGAGTATGATATTATAGAGTTCTGTAAGGACTCACTCCGTATCACGAGTAAGAGAGAGGAGAGATAAGATAGTTTCCTACCCCGGTAGTATTCCCCGGATAGATAAAGGCCGATATATGTATACCCCGTAACTAGTACCTGCCAATCGGTTGTAGCGGAGAGATTAGCACGCTTTAGGAGTAATATAGGTTAATTCTTTTTAGTTAGAAATAAAATAAAAAGTACAAAATTTGTAAAATAATAAGGAAAGTAACTATATAATTTATTAACGAGTAACCAATAAAAAGGTCTTATCTATATAAAATAGGCTTTCGTTAAAATTATTAGATCTATATTAATCAATAATTTTATATATGATTTATTGTGTTTATTTTATTAATACTACTTTAATCACCCAATTAACTTTCTAAAGAGACCTAGAGAATTATATGTCTTTTTATCCGATGGTATTCTTAGAAATATATGTTATATTTCCGTGTCTGATAGCTTGGATGTGTAGATTAGTATGTGACAGTGATTAGGTCAGGGCTTAGATTAGTTTAGGTTTAGGTGGTATGGTAAGTTAACCTAGTAATCACAGCCTAACTAACCTTAACTAATATTATAACCTAAATTACGTACTTAAGGGGCCTTAAAAACTCCTTAAACCTTATAATCACTAACATAAAACCTAAACCTATAACCCTAAAACAAAAATTAAGGGAAAATTTATTCTGAATAATAATAATAAGTGTAATTATTATATATTATATAATAATTATATATATATTATATATATATATAATAATTATAATATAATATATATATATTAATATATATATATTATATATATATATATAATATATATGATATATATATATAAATTAAATATAATTAATATATTAATATTAATATATAATATATAAATACTAAAATAATATTAATATTATAATATATTATATATATATAATGTAATTATAGTAAATTAAATATCTTTCCGCACAATGAAAATATACTAAGTAATAACCAGCATATCCCAGCAATGGATATGATATGAGATATTCTTTTATGTCCATATATTATAATGTAGCTAGTAATGTATAGTTTTTTTGAGTAATATGAGATATGTGCTTATTCATAATGTGAGGATATATGATGATACTGAAGCGTGTATAGGAATATATAAGATATAATAATATATAATAACACCAGTATAATATAAATATATATATAATAGTAATAATAGAAATAATATATATATAATATATATAGTCGAAATTTGTTTGGAAATAAATATTCTAATTCAATTCATAATATATAGCAAAATGGATATAATATTAAAAAAATGTATAATGATTATGTTTAAACAAATTTTTAAAAATATATATTTTTAACTAGTATAATTTAATTAAAGATGTATTATTATAAGGTTATTTTTTCTATATCTCAATAATGTATATATTCAAAAAAAGATAATTGTGTATTATAGATAATATTAAATATTAATAAATCTTAAAGGGCCTGCATCATACAATAAAATTGAATATCTTTACTAGAGATGTCCCTAACTTTTCTACGTTTATGAATTTATGGAGTAACAGCTGAATTAAATTTTTTGTTCGAAAACATTCATTTGTCAGAAAATAAGAAATGTCGTGATCTTAGTAAAAAGGTCATATAATTAATAATTTATTTTAATAGATATTATATGATATAATTATATATATATATAATAATATAGATGATAATTAAATATATAGTATATATAATTATATAAAATGCAATAATACTATTGAAGAATTGGAGGAGGCTATAATACAGCAGAGATAAAATATAGATATTATATATAGTGACCTATAATGATGTAAAACTCCAGATGCTCTCAAAAATGTAATTTTAAGTATTGGATAAAGGTTATTTTAGAGAATGAGTAATTAATTGATTTATTATAGCAAAAATTATAAAAATTAAAAAAATTACAAGATTTGCTAATAAAACTTTCCCACATCAACAACATTTCTTTCCAGAGCTTCACACAAAATTGCATGCATTGACACATAAATTCATATTTATTTTAATTTTTTTATAGATATAAGTTATGGTAAGGTGATAGATATAGATAATGATTATATATATATAATAGATATATATAGTTATATAATATAATAATATAATAAGTAATATATATATAAATTAATATATATTATATAAGATAGAGTATAGATTAGATACAGATAAGAAT
>JABUQX010134728.1:0-20049 GCA_015478945.1 Trachelipus rathkii | reverse complement strand
AATTGGATCAATGAAGATATGGTGAACAGATTGCGGGGTATGGCGATGGCAAAATTTGCAGATGGGAGGAGGGTCCCGTGAAATATAGTGGATGTGAGTGATATTGGTGTGGCCAATACGGAGGCGTGCACGTATTACCTCGTGTAAGCGCTTTCGTCGGTGGGAGTAAGACCACTCACCAATGTTCGGCTATATATTTCTAAGTTTCGCTCCCCGCTGATCATTCATCCAGCACTCTTGCCAATAAGATCGAAAGCCTTGTCGGATAGCAGATTAGTAATCAGTTAATGGGGGGCGGCCCTGTTGAATGGCATCCGGGAGGCACCTGGAACAGCTCCGAAAAGAAGAGGTGACCATTTTGGCGTCTTTATCGGCGATTTCATTGCGAGTTACCCCTACTTGAGAGGGGTCCAACATAGTATGATTTGTTGTATGGCGGATACCATTGGTTTTAGAATAAGGGGTTTTGAGCGCGCTGAGCGAATCTTAATAACCGACATAAGATGGTCTTGGTTAAGGAATGGAATTCGAGAAAGGGCACTCATTATAGCCATTAATTCTGCCGTAAAAATTGAAGCATGAGGGGGGAGGGTATATGAGATGTTGTGGTCAGGAAAGATAGAGACTCACCCACACTGTCCCCTGTTTTAGAGCCGTCAGTAAACACTGGAGTAAATTCAAGAGAGAGAATTTATAAGGAAAAGTATGTGAGAGCACTTGAAAATAAATCAGTTGGATCATGGATGTGAACAAGGTAAAACTGAACAAATCTAGACGCAAATGAAGGAAGTCTCTGTTAGTTAGTAGTGCAGAAGTATGTGAATGTGCCAAAGTAGGAAGTAAGAATGTCAGCAGTGAGTGGTGGAATGAAGAGGCTGAACAAAAGGGTGTATGAAAATATGTAAGTTGGAAAAAGGCAAGACTAAAGTTGCATATGTAGTAGAAAAAAAAGGAGTAAATGAACAATTTGGAAGGAGGATGAATGGGGACTTGCAAGAGCATAGGAAGAAAGAACGAAAGACTAAGAAAGAGAGAAAAGGGAATCTTCAGAGAATAATGGATAGGAAATGTACTTTCGTGACTGATGAAATGGATGCGAGCATAGTGTGGAGGGAATACTTCGAAAATCTGTCTAACATTGCAATAATGATTAGGTGTTAGTAAATGTGTGTAGGTTTGATTGTGTAAGAAGAATTAAGTATTTTGGGAATAAGGTAATTAGTAGAGGGGAGGTTGAAGAATGGTAAATCTGAAGGTATAGATGGAATTACTGGTGAAATGATCAAAAGTGGAGGCGAGATTGTGATTGACTGGATGTGGAAGTTGTGCAACAAAGGGTTTATGGAGGGTATAGTTCCAGAGGATTGGAGAAGAGCAGTAATAGTACCATTACATATGGGTTTAGGAACTATAGTGGAATTAGTTTATTGATTGTTGTAGGAAAGGTATATGTTATTTTGGTTGAAAGAGTGCGTCGAGTGAATGAGGAACTGATTGGCGAAGAACAAGATGGTAGAGGATGTGTAGATCATATTTTCACATTGAAACAAATGATTGAGAAAATGAGAAGGAAGAAGAATAAATTGTATTTAGGTTTTATGGACTTGCAACAGGCGTAACAGAATTAATAGGGAAACACTGTGACAGGTATTAGTGATATTTAGTGTTGGTGGTATGCTTCTGAATGGACTCAAAAATTCGTATGACGATAGTGAAGAGTGTGTGAGAATAAATTCTGTTGAAATTGAACAGTTTATTAATTGTCGAGTGAGGCAGGGATGTGTTATATCTCCTTGGTTTTTTAATTTGTATTTAGATGGGGTGATGAGCAAATTAGAGGTATGGGAAGGTGTTAGACTGGTAGAGAATGGAAGAGTGTGTAGGGTGCCCTGCTTATTGAACGCTGATGATTTGGTTTGGTGCGGTGAATTTGAAGAAAATTTGAGAGGATTGGTAGATGGGTTTAGTAGGGTGTGTGAAATATGGGATTTGAAAGTTAATGTAGACAAGAGTAAGGTATAACGGTAGTGAGCGAAGAGAGTCCTGTTTGTGAAATCATGGTTAGAGTCGTGAGTTATTGGAACAAATATCTGAGTTTGAATATTTAGGTTATATGTTGGCTGAAGAGGGAACGAATTACACAGAGTGTAGTAGGAATGTTGTGAATGGTAGGAAGGTGGCTGGTGTAATTAAATCGTTGTTGATTTTAAAGTTACTAATTCTTGGGCGTGCTAAGTCTCTGTATGATGGTATGTTATTACCTGTGTTAATGTATAGTGAAACTATTGTGTGCAATTATAGGTATAGATCTAAGGTTCATTCTGTTCAGACGGATAATCAAAGGAGCGGTTAAGGTGTGAAAAGAATTGATAAAATGAGGAATGAACGTCTTTGGGAGTTATGTGGTGTGAAGAAAGATGTGAATGAGATAATAAACTAGAAGACTATATTAAGATGGTTTGATTCATTATGGAAAGAATTAATGATAGTCGGTGGGTAAGGCGGATGAATAGTGATGAGTGTTCTGGGAGACTAAAGAAAAAGTTGGATTTAAATTAGTAAAGCGAATGGTCTGAAGGAAAGAAAAAAAAATGTTTGAACGTTTGGCAGAGGCGAAAAAGGTGTTATAATTATGAGTAAAGTGAGTTTGTGAGGGGGTGGTGGTGTGGCTTGGCCCAAGGGAGAACCCTACATTGACGAGATACCACAGCGAGGGTGCGTCTCAGTCTTGACAAGTCATAGGGTGGATTTTTTTTTTTAACTTTGACGAGCTCTCGCTTATGGGTAGGTGGGGCTTTACTTTCGACTTACGTCATGCTCTTCTACTTAACTATCCTGTTTCCGTGCATGTTACGCCCCCTACCACTCATCTAGTGGGAAGAGAAGGGAGGATAAAGTAAGAAAGAAAAATTTGATGATGTTTTAAAAATGTATCCTGAAGAAGCAATAGAAAGGTTCCCTGAAATTATGAAATATATCATCGTCTTTTGCATGCCTTATAAACTTTAATCTAGCTTGTCCTTTTAAAAAATCCAAAAAAATCTTATTTAAGAGCACGTTTAAAAGAATTCTTGATGAAGGCTATCATGTTCTTATTAACAAACCTTTACATGCCTACATAATTTTAACTTTAAAAGAATCATAATCTTAATTTTAGTAATAAAAAAATATCAAAGTTATCTAAACTGCATTAAGAAACTTAGCAGGTATACAGTTTTCATTTTTTTTTAATTTAGTTATACAATGCCAATTTTCTAATTTAATTAATCAATATTTCTACCATTAACCGTTAGTATACAGTATTTGATCTTGCACTGTAAAGTATAATTGATTTATTAAATTTTTTAATGGTCTGTTAATTTTTGATATGATATAAAAAGAAAGTAACTCCCTTAGGTAAAAACTTAAAAGGTAAACATTACTCGGTTAATTCATGATGAAAAGTTATTTGCATTATTTTTTAGAGTCGTAGCCAGGTTGACCCTAAATTATGGCACCGGAGACAGGCTTACCAGAAATTATGACTCTGGAGTCATACGTTTTTTAACCCGGCAACACATTGCTCATTATTATTATTATTATTATTATTATTATTATTATTAGTTATTATTAAGTCTAACAGTGCTGGGTATCTTTTAGGTTCATGGGCCATCTGGCTCAAAAAGTTGTCTAGAATAAAATTTATAAAAACAACTTCTATGATCCACATTAGATAAGGAATCCCACAGGAAAATTATAATCTCCCATTTTGAATATACCTTTCTGACTGTGGCTTAGCCATGTTAGAATGATTAAAAACTGGCATTGGCTTAGATATTAGAATGATTAATAACCAACTGTGGTTAACAAGGAACCAAGTTCTATAAAGGTCTTTAGGCTCTCCTTGCGACTCGACACTTCCATCCAAAAAAGGGCCGAGGTCAGATTGAACCAGAGTCACTTACCTCCCAGATTATGGAGGGCAGTACTCCATACAAGGGCGGAATGAGGCCCTCCTTTTATAGCTGGAGTAACTAAGAAGATGGAAAAAAAAAAGCTCTTCGCAGTTCCTAAAAACCAATGATTAAACTCTCCATGAGCACACTATTTCTCTTAAATAGAGGCTAAACATCACGCCTCTAATAAGACCGAATCCCTCACCCTCTTCTAGACAAACCCAACCAGAACACCTACCTACCGTTTATTATTCCAGAAACAAGCGTGGATTGAGTGTTTTTTCCAATTACATTTTTTTTTGTATGTTAAGGCCAAGGATTGTTATATTGTCAACAGGGAGAGACGAGAGAACCGTCGAAAGAGACAAGAAAGTTAGGTATCTTAGAAAGGGAGATTTCAAGAAGTTTGGATTTTAAAAGAATTAAATTTCACAAGCTTGAGACGACCCAAACCTGAAATTTCTATCCAGATCAGCGAGAAAGAATCGGAAAGATTAAGACGAGAGGCAATCTTGAAGTAAAAGAGGGAGCAGAATGATACGAGTTGAAGAATGAAGGTTCGAATCATCGGCATATGAGTGGTAGAGTTAGATGTGCAGGGGAGAAGATCAATAATGAAAAGCAGGGAATAAAGTAGGCAGATAAAAAACAGAACCCTGAGGGGAACACCACTATGAAAGAAAAGAAGTCGCCCCATCAAAAAACAGCCGATATATATTAGCGATTTGAAAGAAAGCCTAGACATAAGTAAGCAAAGAAAGAAGCGAAACCCAAAGAGAGGGAAGGCCTTGGAGAGCGAGTTGACGTGCCCATACCCGGTCAAAAATGCTTTGGATATTGTCAAGCGCCACCACAACAATCTTCCCGTAGCTTTGCCTAAGGGCCGGGAGGAAAAACCATAAATCTGTTAAATAGGAAAGATATCACCAAGTATGTAGACTCGAGCTGCCGAAAGCACACTGATGATCTTAAAGTGGGGGAATGAGATTCCAGATGATCTAAGTGGAGAGTGAGAAGGGTTTCAAAGATCTTAGAAAGAATACAATTTAGAGCTTATAGGGCGATAGTTTACTAAGGATCAGAGAGCATCCTTTTTTCGGAAATTAGGTTGGACAATGCGCGCTTCCAACACTGAGGAAGAGTGCAGTTTTGAGGCATATAGAATATAGTTGAACGAGTGCGGGGTCAGCACGGAAACCACCCACTTCCTCAAAAACTCGGAGAGGAAGCCATTCGGGCCACCGCCTTCCTAACGTTTCATAGATTTTAGGAGGCCATGACACCAGCATCAAATGAAATTACAAGCAAAGGTATACGACATCTGAGAGGAAGGGAAGGAGGAAGAGGAATGCTCTAGAATCGCCAGGGTGGTTTGAGGAAAATAGGATAGCACTTTAAGAGATGATTTGGCCTTTTCAGTTGGAGTAATAACAAAGGAATCATCAGAGCGAATAAGGAGGGAGGAAAAGGATGATTTACATTTGCTGTATGGAAGGGAGTGATAGTTCGGAGAACGAGAATTTGTTCCACACCGCGATACGCACTGCTCTCTAGCCTGAAGGCCAGAGAACAAGCACGATAGAAAATGTGATTTTGAGGAGAAAAAGATTTAAGTTCAAAGAAGAAGAATAGAACCTAAGCTCATACACCAAACCAACAATTTTTTAAAGTTCCAAAATCTTTTATCGCACAGAGTTAGAAGCTGAAAGCCGTCACCTTCCAGAGTCAAAGCTAGTTCAACTTCCTAATTATAGTTAGCCGTAGAAAGCAACGCAATTGCCCCCCAATCGGCCGATCAAAGTGCCTAGAAATAACCCACATAGGGCCAATGATGACGTAGTGTGTGACGAGTGAAAGGGTGAGTGGTTTACAGAAATTAAAAGATTATTTAAGGTTGTGCTCAGATTTACCGCTAGGAGCGAAGGTGGGCGTATTTATAGATAGAAGGACTATTGGTGAAAACAGTAGGCAAGTGTGGTCTGTCAAAAATCGGTTGACAAGAGTGTGGAGCATACGATCGGAATGTGTGTAGGTTCTTTACTTAGCTTGTTCCAAATGCGTGAGAAGAGTGAGCGAATATTCGGACTTCGCTCCCCGAGCCTATAACATCCAGTATGAAGATGTGAACCCTAACAGATTCAGGTGTGTGTACATTGAAATCCCCCAAAATAGAGGACGCTCAGTATTTGAATGAGGAAGAGTGTATAACAGTTCTCGTGAGAGCTAGTAAGGTAATCAAAAAAGGCAATGAAAATCTGCTCTGTTAGGAGAACCAGTAGCAGAACATAAAATTTTGTTAGTAGAAGCGAGAGTAAAGATTTTTAAGCCATTCGATAACATCGAAGTTAGAAGATTCGAGATTCTCGAGACGTGTTTTAGGAGTGTTTATATTTACGTAGGCACATACTCCACCCTTTCAGACGGAAATTAGTAAAATAAGTTATAGTTTGGATGTATATTAACGAGGCAGCTGGTTGAGGAGAATTATTCCACCATCTGGGGTTTCTCAGACAAGAGCATAAAATTAGGGTTTGAGTTTAGAGTTAGAGAGGGGTATTCCATGGATTGCTGAGTTAAGAGTGCAAGCAATTGATGTTAGTAAAGTCAAAAAATAGAAAGTCACGCCTGTGGAAATCTGCTATCATACACATACACACAATCAACCAACACCACCAAAAAAAAAAACAGACAGGAAACAAATAGACAAAAAACCAAACAAAGAAAATGAAGGAAAAATTATTCATAATACACAATAAAACCTAAATTTAAAACCTTGAAAATATTTTCAAAACTGTAAAACCCTATTTAGAACCGAGATTCAAAAATATAAATAATAATCCAGAAAGTTTAAAAAACACTCGCACACTCACACGCTCTCACGAAATTGCAGCTACCGCTTACAAAAAAAAAAAAAAGGACAAAAATATTCCTATTGTTAGAATCAACTAAAGAAAAGCAGTATTAGATTAGTAGAAGATAAATCTGCTATAAATTATAATTAATGGCTGTCCAAAATAGGTAAATTTTTACGCTAAAGCCCAAGTGGGATCAATGCCTTAAAAAACTAAGTTAAAAAGGAAATCGAGAAAAAAAAAAAACATAACTAGTACTAGCCATCTATATCGAAGTAGATTTATTATTGATTCTAAAAAGTTTCTTCATAACTTTTTCACCCAAATAGTATCAGTATCGGCAGTATTGGCCATTTTTTGTATACCGATACCGATACCCACAAAAATGGCCGATACTACCGTTACTATCGGTACATCCCTAATATATATATATATAATATATTATATATATATGATATATAATATAATACTATATATATTATATATACTAATATATTATATATATATATATATATAATATTATATATATATATATATATATTATATATATCATATATATATATATATATATTATAGCTATATATAATATATTATATATATATATATATAATATAGATATATATTAGTACTGTATATATATATATATGTATAATATATATAATAATATCTAAAAAACACAATAATAAATATAATTATAATAGTATTAAGCCGGGTCATATATATATATATAGTTAATTGCCACCTTTAGAGTATTAATAATAATATAATACTCATATGATCGTATATATAGGTACTAGTATATATATATATATCTAGTAGTATATATATATATAGATATATATATATATATTAGTATACTATATATATATATATACTAAATATATATTATAAAACCGTATTTACGTAGATATATATATATAATAAATATAAAACGGGTAATTGGTGAGTAGAATACCGCCCGTATTGACCGTGAAATCAGGAATGTCAGGCAAGTGAGATAATAAATTGTGAAGCTGAAAGAAGGCAGATAAGATGATAGAGAGAGGGGGAGGGCAGAGTGTTAGAGAGCATTGGAAATTTTGTATTTAGAAAGTTAAAGAATGGCAAATTGAAACTACAATCCTTTGTGACAACTTCTAAATCGTCTGAGCAATGAATCAGTTCCCTGCGGGACATCTGGAAGAAGGTAATTCTCCCACAGCAAAGCTGCACCAAGTACCATTAATTGTGGCATAAATTCAGTGGGAACAATGAAAATAAGAATAGGAGAGGTGGAAAATCCATTTTCGAAGAAAAGGGGTAATTTAAATTGAGAGTGACCTTGTGGGACCCCAGAGCTTCATATGTAGTAGACCTGGTGTGTGGTTGGTTGTCTGGTGCTAAAGTAGAAGTAAGAATGTTAAACAGCAATCTGGATATTGAAGTAGAGGTGATGAAAGTGGGTAAAGGTAAAAAAGAAGTGTTGGGGTTGAATGTAACTAAAAGCAAATGATGAAGATTCAAAAGAAAGATGCTTGGAATTATATAAGGAGGAAAAAAGAAATACTTAAAAAGGTATTTACACGTAGGAGAAAAACAAGAGGTAAAATGAACAGTTTGAAGGAGGATGAATGAGGACTTACAAGGAAAAGGAAGCTCTTCTGGAAGGAAGCGCGAAAGGTTAAGAATGAGGGAATAAGGGGGGAATCTGCTTAGAATAATGAATCAGGATGGGTTGCTTTTGTAACTGATGAAAATGGATGTGAGGGCTGAGTGTGGAAAGAACACTTCGAAAATCTGCACAATATTAAACATAATGAAGAGGTGTAGTGAATGTGTGCGCGTTTTGATGGTGCCAAGAAGGAATAGGTATTTTGGGGATGAGGTTAAGTAAGGAGGAGGAATGGGTAGGGTTGAAAAGTTGAAGAATGGTAATCTGCAGGTATAGATGAAATTACTAGTTGAAATCGATTCAAGAGCGGAGGAGATGAGTGATTGATTTGGATTTTGGAAGTGTTGTAATTAAGCGGTTTTGGGAGGGGTATAGTTCCAAGGGATTGGAGGAGAGCGCTAGTATAAGTACCCTTGTATAAGGGTAGTAAGGGAGAAAAGGGAACTGTAGAAATTATAGGGGAATAAAGTTTATGAGTGTTGTAGGGGAGATATATATGCTAGTATTTTGTCCGAAAGAGTGCGTCGAGTGTGCCGGAGGACTGATTGGTGAAGAACAAGAGAATGTAGCGTTTTTAGGAGTTGGGTAGAGGATAGTGTGGATCAAAATCTTTTACATTGAAACAAATGATTGAGAAAATGAGTGTGAGAAGAAAGAATAAATGTATTTATTAGGTTTTATGGGATTTGCAACAGGCGTTATGAATAGAGTTAATAGGAAGCGTTATGGCAGATGTTAGTGCATATATGGTGTTGGTGGTAGGTTCTGAATGGAATCAAAAGTTGTATGACGATAGTGAAGCGTTGTTGTAGTGTAGATAGAAGGTAGTCAATTGGTGAGATTGGTTAGGATTAATAGCGGAGTATGACAGGGTTGAATTTTTTTTACATCGCTTGGTATTCAATTTGTATATGGATGGGGGTTATGAAAGAGAATTTGGATGGTTACGGGTGATGGTCAGGAATATGGTGATGTAGAATGGTGCGTTGGAGAATGGAGTTGAGTGGAGGGTGCCCTACCTATTATATGCGGATTGATTTGGTTTCTGTGTGAGAGCGAATCTGAAAGAGAGTTGATGAGGTATTGATAGTAGAGAGATTTGCTAGCCTGAGTGTGTGAAAGGAGGGCTTGAAAGTAAACAAGTTGGATAAGGAGTAAGGGTTTCTTAGTTAATGCGTTGTGAGTGTGAGTGGACCACTCGAAATCAGTGTGATAATGTTATGTTAGATGTTGTGTAGCAGCTTTTGGTAGTATACATAGTGTGTCTGTAGTTTTATTATATTATTTAGGGATATATATGTTGTATGAGTGGAAAGGAGAACGGACGATGCAGAGAAGTGTAGTAGGAAAGTTGTGAATGGCTTTAATCAGGAAGGTGGATGGCTGGATAGCAGAATGAAATCGTTTTTGGTTGAATGCAAAGGGGCACTAAGTCTTTGACGTTATTTGTGCTAGCGCGTCTTATATCATGAGGGCTATGTTTGCTTACTTCGGGTTTGTTATTGTATTGGTAATGTGAGACTGATGGTCTGGGAATAAGAAGTATAGAAATCTTTATAAGGATCAAATTTGTGTGGTCGGTCGTGTGTATCATGGGTCGTATGTGGTCGTATCTAGATGGACAAATGCTGTGAAAAGTGGTTTGGTTTGTGATAGAATGTGTGCTAGGTGAGTTGAGGCGAGAAGAATTGATAAAGAGAGGGACACGTTTCTGGGGATATGAACGTAAAATTAGAAGTGGCGCTGAATGATATGTTTTGGACGTGGCCCGTGTGGTTAGTGTTTGTGTTTGAAGAAAGGTGAGACATGGTGGTAGCTCAAATGATTGTGGTTTTGGTAAATGCAGAGGAAAATAAATGAAAGTATGTTGAGGATGGTTTTTGGTCCAGTGGCTGTGGAAAGGATGGATGGATCGATCAGTAGGTCGTTTGCTTACTAGGGAATTATGGTAATGTGCGGGATCAGGCAATGTTATTATAGTGGTTTGGACGTAATCAGAAGAGAAAAGAGATGGTCACTGTTTTGTTGGGAGCTCCCGACTCCCGGCTGGATGAGACCGTAATGAAAACAGGAGCAAGTGCTGGAGTTGGATTGTAGTTCTCGTGCGGTGAACGAATGTCTGAGAGGAGAGAAATGTGAGTTTGGCCCAGGGATGGGCTTGAGAATTAAAGGTTGCAGATGATATGCTGGATCTCGGAGGAAGTGGCGGGGTTTTTGTGGGGATGGAGGAGGGGGGACAAGATGAGAATGTGGAGGAGCGGAGCATGGTAGATGGAAGTGTGTGGCCCACCGTCTGGTTTGGCCAGGAGGCTTAACTTCTGGCTGAGTACGAGAAGGTATGGTGTGATCATGAAAGGAAAATAAACCACTTACAATTGACGATTTACCATAGATGATGGCTCACGTCGGTCGAATACGGTCACTTCATGTTGATGCACTCATCAGAGGGGATGGTTATATTTCTGATCTTGTGAACGAGTCCCTCACTCATAAATATATTAAAAGTTATATAAGAGCGTACATGATGGGTTAAGGGGGCGTTAGGGTAAAGGCTGGGCTTTGTTGTTTTTCTGGACGTCTGAAGTGAAATTAGTTGATGATAAGTTTGTACTTTTTGTGTGTTGAGTCGCTACAAGAATGCGCATGTCTTTTCCGTGTCATGACTTGTTAACAAGACCCTTACCAGTACCTCGTTGAATCTTTTGGGGATGGGTCATAAGAAACATGAGAAGGTAGGAAGAAAGAAAGAGTGTAGAGGACAAGAAAGGGAGAAATTATATCGGTATATCTAAATTATGTTGTTCTATGTTAAATTAATTTATAGTGGGTGCATTGAGTTAGGTGTGAGAGAAAATAGGTGCATGCCGGAAAAGAAATGTGTATATATATATTATACTAATTATAGTAGAATTAATATATATATAGAGTAGAAGTTATAAGTATTAATAACATAAAATATAGGTATATATAGGATAAGCTATATAAAGTCATAAGTTAACTCTAAAGTAATAATCAGTTGAATGTGAACAAGTTGAAACTGAAACTAAATCTATGGGAGCAAATATGATAAGAAGCTAATGATTTAGTTTTTAGTTAAGCTAGCCAATGATAAGTATGTGGATGTGGCTAATAATATTGGAATATAATATAAGTTAAATGATAATTAGGTATTTAAACATGTTGAATAGTTATAATTATATATATAAGTGGTATATATATATGTATATTATATTATGATATGAAATGTGAATAGAGGTGATGTGACAATATGAGCTCAGTAGTTATTTTTAAAAATAAGTAAATAAAAGATATAGCAAGGTTAGGTATTTTAATTATGTTTTACTAAAGGGAGGTGAACTAAACCCTTGAGTTTTTGTATTTTATTTGTTTCTCGATAAAAAAATAGTTTATAAAGAATTTTTTTTTACTAAAATGGTTATATAAGGTAAGGTGAAATAAAGAATATACTAAAAAAAGCGTAATGCCATAACATTATGTGAGATAAAAGTGTACAAGAGGGTAAAAATGAACAAAGTTCTAGCTATGAGCAAACTTGAGGTAGTGATAAATTACCTGTTACTTCTTAACCTATGTGATTAGATTTGTAAATTCAGCAACTGGCAAAAAAGCCTTCTCACTAAAATATTAAATTTTGAGATGTATAAAAACTAGGTTAGCTCACTTTTTGGTTACAGTGAGATAATGCACATGGGATAGAGAGATTGAGGAATGGGAATAGGGAAACTTGCGGTCTATAATAGAAATAGGACGATGGTGCTTTTATTGTAACTGATATGTATAATTGTTTTGATGTGAAGGGTTAGTTTGTGTGGATAACGAACACTATTCGTAGAAATTTCATTTGTTTATTATTATTTATATTTAACTAGTATATAATGAAGAGGTGAATAGGAATGTTTGTGGGTTATTGATTAGGTCATAGAAAGGTAATATAATTGGATGTATTATTTTAGTGGTAATTTGAGGTCATTCTCCTAGCATATGGTAAGTGTATTTTCTTGGTAATGATCTAGTGGTACGAGTTGAGTATAATAGTTTATGAAGTGAATGATGTATATCTATGTGCATTGAGTTAGAGATGAATTATTATTAATACTGTTAGTGTGTGAAATAATTGATTCATTTGTTAGAATTGAATCCTGATAGTATTATGTTTGATTTATGGAATTGGATTTATGAATGTTGAGATATTGTATAATAAAGTATGTATTTATTTAATATTTATGTGGAGTTTAATAAATCGTTTCTGATTTATTATTATTATTATTATTTATTAATTCTTTGTATTATTATTATAGATTTATCATTCATCTATCCTTATGTTATAATAAGACCCTTTGAAAGCAAATTAAATATTATTAAAGTACACTTTAATTTTAATAGTGGTAAGTGGTGAATTAATGGGAACTGTTAGGAATTATTAGGGGTGGTATAATATTATTTTATTACTTGAGACATGTTGTGGTTGTAGGGTTTAACCAACAAAGGTGCTTTTCGCATTGTATAAGTTGAAATGAGTGCGTCGCAGTGACTGAAGATACTCTGATTGTTGAATTCTAGAAGAACCACAAGAGATTATAAAGCGACGTTTAGGAAGGGATATAATTGATGTGGTGTTGATGATCAAATCGTTATTACATTGATAAATTCATATCCCATTGGCTGAGAGAGGTTAAACCTCGAGAGATCAAGGAATAGAATAGATATTTAGGATTTTTTAGTGGAATCTTCTGCAACAGGCGTTTGCTATGATTTCAGGTAACTCATAAAATAAATGGTGAAGTTCCTATTGTGCAGGTGTTATGTAAATGCTATTGGATATGTAAAATATTCGGATAGGTTGTAGAGCTTTCTCAGACGTGGAAATCAAAAAGTATTCTATAGAACTCGATTATAGATTGTAGCTGTATTCGCGTAAGAATAAATCGAATCTGCAAAAATTGGGTGATACTGGACATTAAAATATTAATTTAATTTAATTCAGAGTTCAGCGGAGTGAAGGTCCAAGAGAAATGAGTTATTAAATTCCTCTGTCTTGGCTACTTAATATCATGCTCAATAATAGAATATGGAGTTTTATGAAATGAATTAGTGACATTATGGCGAAGGCACCTTGAAATATATATATATTATATAATATCATATATATATATATATAGTATATATATAATATATATATATATATATATATATATAATATATAGTGGCAGGGAAATGGTGTTAGTAAATATGTGAAGAATGGTAAGATGTGAGATAGTGGTAGGAGTATTGTCATATACCTAACCTTATAATTAATATTAGCGGATAATTTGTTTTATGTGATGTTAGTTGATGAATTCTGATAGTAGAGTTTTAAGAGGTAATTGACTAGGATTATTTGGTATATATAGGGTGTGCTAAAATAAGGTAAGGGGTTTGTAAAGATTTATTAAAATACGTAGATAAGAGTAAGGTTATTGATTGTTAAGTTGAGGAACATTCCTCGGTGTATGAAGTTTATGTTTAGAGATGGTGAGCAGTGCATGGAACAAGTGTCGGTAGATTTATAATATTTTGGATTATATGTTGGATGATAATAGATTCAGATGATGCAGTATAAGTTCTGTATATTAATGAGAAAGTTTGTGATATAATGTACGGCTAGTAAGTTGGCTGTATGCATAATTAAATCTAGTTGGTGTGAGTAACGTAAAGTGGAGACTAAGTCTTGGTGAAGTTGCGCTAGCGGTTACTTACATGAGGGTATGTTGTTACTTTGATAGTTAATGTATTATATTTAACTTATAGAGTGAGACAATGGTGTGACATGTATTTAATAGATCTAAAGTGATGCTCAAATGTGTCAGAATGGACAATCTTAGGGGCCGTGTTAGGTGTGAGAAAATTATTATATTTTAAAAATGAGGTGATATAATGAATAGTTAATATTATATATTATAGTATTATATATTATATGTGAAGAAGGGTATAGTATATGGTAAATGAGAGAATAATAATGTAAATAAGTACGTTGAATAATTGTCATTTTGAGTTCAATTATGAATGGATGAATGACAGATTCATGTTTGGTTTTTAAGCGTAGAGTATTAGTGTGTAGAGTGTGTTTGGAGAATCGAACCGGCTGGGAGATACCTGAAAGAATATAATAATGATGGATGAGTTACATAGGAACGAATCTCTGAAGCAGATGAGAAGTGTGAGTATTTGGGCCAGTTAGCAAGTAAGTAAAAGGTGCATAAATAGCGATGTGTAAATGAGGTAGGTTATTTGTTATATAATATTAGGAAGGGTGAGTATATGGTTTAGTGTAGCCCACCTGGCAGGGGGAAGAACCCTACATACTTTACGAATTAATAGCCATAGTGAGGGTGTACTACGTCGCTAGGTTACCTCGTGAAGTCACTTTCATTATAAGTGGTGGTATTTATCTGAGACTGGCGACGTAAGTTCTCACTAATAAGGTATATCGTATTATACTTAAAAGGTCTGACGGCTCTTTTCTCTTTTCTGACTTGTGTCATATATATTTCTTACTTATTACTACTTTTCTTTATCCTCGATGCTCATGTTCCACTCGCATACCTTTACCCTCTATTCTTGAGGTGTATAGGTAAAAAGGTGATAATGAATTAAATAATAAAAATTTAATTATTGTAGTATTTCAATATTATTGTATAACATTGTCAAAGTGTTATTATAATGATTTAAATTTTATATTTATTAATTATTATTAAGTTATTTAGTCCAAAGTAAAACTTATAACGGATTCATTATATGTTGGTCAAGTTGTTAGTAATTATAAATTGTTGAAAAGAATGGATATACAAAAATAAATATAAGATACTAAATATTGGGAAGAAGCTAAATATGAAACGGACCGTCTTATTCTTAAAACAAGGTAAGAAATAACTACTCATATATATATATTGGAATGAGGCAATGCAAGAAAATATATAATTATAATATAATTATGATATAATTTTATATAAATAAAAGAAATAATCAATAAATAAATATTAATATTCCTAAAATAATTTATTCTCTCAGCGTTAAATATGAAATTATATCATTTCTGTTGATACCTAACTGTTGGTATTGTTCGTGTTGAGAGGATAAGAATACTTTATTGAAGTTCTTTGCGCTAAATACAATAAAGATACTTCTTACCTACTACTAATTTTCTTCCTCTTACATCTTTCTATCATTTTTATTCTGTGCTGTTTCCTGAGAGATCACATCTAGCAGACAAGTGGTTAGCACAAGTTAATACAACACATTTATTCATCAATCAGGCTTCAGTCCGAATGTATGTTATAGCAATGACTAAATTATACTCAACAAGCCTTGTTGATGCAACACGCAAAATAAATCAACAATAATAAATATTATCAGATAACTATTCTTATAAACGGAATATTTTTCTGGTATTATTAATAACAGAATGAGATATCAAAACTATGCCTTAAATACCTCGAGTAATATGAATAGTGTTATGTGAGCAGCATAACCGTTTTGAATTTGTAAATGCATTCGCTCTCTAAATAAATCTGCTCTTTTTTATGCATTATCTAATTTCTTTATATTGATATTAACAATGGAATAGCTAATGTACAAGAAAAATAATGCATTCTAACATTTGATTAATTAAATATATATATATATAGATTAGGAATATTTTTGGGCTTAATCCGATTTTAAAATAAGAAGGGGATGGAAGCTTCTCCTCTTCGCTTACTAAATTTTGACGTTACATTGCTTCTTTTTAGCCCTCTATTGCAATGTGCCGAAAACTTTAATACATAGGATATCTTGATTTTAAATTATAATAACTCGAGATAATAATAAAATAAGGATATTACAAAGACTAATATACTGATTCCATGAGAGTGCAAACTACTCAATCATACATAATTACATCACACTATCATAATCTCCAATAATAAATCTCGACCTAGGGAGATAATTATTATTATTTATTATTATTATTATTATTATGTATTCCATTTATTTATTATTTTATATATTACATTTTATATTCATTAAATGTGATTGTGGTATTATTATTATGTTATTTATATGTAATATATTGTTATTGACGCAATTGACATAATCTGTGCAAATTGACTGTGATTCGTCATGAGAACATCTAAGAAAGTTATACAACTTTACGTAGACATATAATTTTTATTAACAAGCGTGTAAGTAGTAAATTCCAATATTAGAGATTCTAATGTGCCACTTTAATCTTGTGTCTTTCAAATCATTATTCTTCCTCATGTGCTCCTTTTGTTCGCATATATTCAAGTTCCTGTTTCACATGATTCAGTCAAACACATGTGAGACTAGTTATACCGCGTTGGTATGTAATTGTTGACGACAATATAATACCATCCATATCTGCTGATTGACATGCTTCTTACTCTCTTGTTAATCATATGCTATGGAACAGATTCCATACCTATAATAAGTTAATATTAAAATTAGTGTTATACTGGTTCAAAGAGTTTCCAAATTTGTTGAAAAGATTTTATTATATAACTCATATCATAAATAACCCTCAGGTCACATTTGAAGGAAATCCAGACTGAAAAGACTTGGAAGGGAAACACAAAATGAGTTTATGGGGACCCATGGCCAGACTATATGGCTGAAGGTATTAATTACCCTAAGCAGCATTTCTCGTATATCTTAGGTATTGAGTAAAAGAATTTTAGATCGACATAACACTGTGAAGAAACTCTTAAAGAAATAAGTGTTATCAAACGTAAAAATTGCAGGCGGAAAAAATATGCAATGCACCCAAATCGATTCTTCTTTGTCTCAACAGAAAATTTGAAATTTGATAACTTGGAGTCTTCTACTATTAATATAATTCATATTATATTTTAATTATTAATTATTATAGCATTATTTAATTTATATATTATTATTATATATTATTATATTTATTTTAATTTAATTATATAATAATTTAATATTTATTAATTATTATATTAATATATATTATTATTTATAAATATAATATCATATGCTATATCTCATACAACTCTCTAATATATTCATTTCTCATTTACTTATTTATACTATTCTGTTCTTACTATCTTTCAAATATACCCAAACTACCGTGATATCTCTCTTTATTAACTTATTCAGTATGTTAATATTCAGTCCTATATTATTTAGAACTCTCATATACCTATGCTACTAATCTGTAAACTATTTCCATAAGTGAGCCTTTTTTTTATCATAATATTTACCTTTAATCACTCAATATATATCAGTCTCCATTAAAATTAATAATTATACTAGAAAGTATACCAATAACAATAAATAACAATCCATTCATAATCGAGTACAACATTATAATTACCCATTAAGCGACCTTATCATTCTTCCCATACATAAATTAAAGCTGGTTCAATGATACTTTTTAGATTAACACCCCTAGGTATACTCAGCTAATATCACCTGGCGCCAACAGCAACTCATTTATAATTATTACCAAGCTTCTGAGTGGCGCTTTTCGGCCTCTCTGTCGTGCACCCTCATGTGGAGTCCAGCCGCGCGGATATTCCTAACATCCCATTGCGTATCATTCTACTGTTCACCTATATTTCTCTTGGAGGGGCACAAACATCAATCGCCACTACATCGACGTCCTACTGAACTCTTTGCCCCTCGCGCTCTGCTCTCGAAATTCGTATCTCCTCCAATTTATCTGCTGCCTAAAGTAAGAGTACCATAGAAGAGTCATTGCCTTTTATACTATAAGCGTAAAGAAAATATAACACATTTATCTAATATTTGTTAATTCAAAATCTCACCGTTAACTTAAATATTATACTACACTCGATCTACTTTCTATCCACCTCCATAGTCATTTATTTAGGTCATGTTATATCCCCTCATGTAGAGGTTCAGCACGAGCGCTTGGAAGAATGATTGAAATATTTCGAGCTACATTATTTGTGAGTACCATATTTACTAATTTGTAAGTAAATGATAACTACAGATAACTAGATATAATATATATATTATACTCAGAATATATAATATATATTATATATATTATATATATGAATATATAATATATATATATATATATAATTAATATATTAATATATATATTATATATATATATATATATATATAATATTAATAGTATAATATAATTCAATATATTAATATATATATATTTATATATTGATAAATATATATATATATATATATATATTATAATATATAATTATTTAATATATATATATATACTATATATATATTATATAGTTATATATAACTTAATATATATATTAAATATTAATATATTATATATATATTAATATAATATATATTAATATTATATTAATAATATATATATTAATAATATATATATTATAATATATATATTATAATATAATATATTAATATATATAATATATATTAATATATATATATATATATTATAATAAATATTATATAAATATAATATATATATATTATATATATATATATATATATAATATTAATATATATATATATATATATATATATATTATATAATATATATATATATATATAATATATTATATATATTATATATATAATATATTTAGGGTAATATTTAGGGTAAAACTTACAAAACATATCTACTCAATCTTTTTTATGGTAATCACGGTATCTCGGTTAATATAGCCGTATAACTTACTTATTTTTGGTGAAGAAAATAAAATATTTATAGTAAATAACTAATAATTAAATAATATATCATAAATAATAAATCTAGTTTCGGATATATATATATATTATATTAGGTTAAGTTAACTAGGTATGTTAGTATTTTTTTATACATTATACTACTTATATTTTATATACTTAGATTTTATTTAGTAACGTATGTTATACCAGCCTTGGCGTTATTATTAATGTCGTAAACATTATTACATATTTAAAATTAGCCATTATTATATAATTATATACAGATTTAGCTTTACCACTTTTTTATGATATAGTTGTATATATATCTATAAATTAGTATATTTTTTATTAATTATTTATTGTATCACAATTTTCTAGTTAGTAAGTGTGTTGTTGTGAAGGGTGCTAGTGTGAAGTGTTTACCACTAAACTTTACTGGTATATAATTAATTATATTCATTATTTTAGTATATATTACTTAGTCATAAATAGGGTTTATATAGTCGTTTAAAATTTCTAGGTTTTAAATTATAGGTTTTAGCGTAAGAATAATTTTTTCCTCATTCTCCTTTGATTGTCTGGAGTGTATTGTTTCGCCTCTGTTTTTTTTTTTTTATTTTTATTTTTATATATTTATTGTATTTGAGTTGTTAATTGTATAAAGCAGATTGCATACAGGCGCAGGTCATATAAACTTTCTATTTGACTTTATACAAAATATTCTAGTGACTTGCACTATTCATATTAAACTCTGCATCCTTGTGTATATATATGATACCACTCATCTGTAACTCTATTAATCTACTACTAATATTTTATTAGTGCTCTTGTCTGAGGACTAATCCAGATGGTCAAAGTATTCATCCCTAAGCTACTTTAATATATCCAACTTAAT